>CAJNOP010004603.1:0-10201 GCA_905250075.1 Rotaria sp. Silwood1 | reverse complement strand
TATATTGGTAATTAGACAGTGAAAGAAATGTTTAGTAACAGCAAGTTTAATCAATCCATAGAAATATCGATATAACAAAATAAGCAAACTCTTGAAATGAGCGACCTCTTTTATTCACGTTATTTTTACTGGTTGTGTGAAGTGAGCACAACATGTAAGCATAAAAAATGATGCTCACTTCAGCCGGGGCTAACAAGCCAATCAAATAACGAATCCATTTTTTACCGTCACCCAATCATCTTCTTGCATATAATAGATGGACTGGATCAGCCATCGTAATCTATAAAATGAATTCACTTATTATGTGAACCTTTTGTGAATTTTACTTCCCCATGATAAAATATTAATTGATTGCAAAAAAAAATTGCATTGAAACAGTGTTTTTTATTACTTCATCATGTTTTAAATAAATTTTTAAAGCAGATGAATTTAATTTTTTCTTTAATTTAAAAAATTATAAAAAACTTTTTGAATTTATTAGATAGTTAAAAAGAAAAATTATGAAGCAATTGAATATTCGAACAACTAATGGATCTATTCATAATGGTCATCTTGAACATCGTTATAGACAAATCCAAAATCGGGCAGCTGCGGCTATTGATGCATTCAATGAAGATGGAGAATCTTTAGAGATAGTTGCTCATCTACATCGTATTTCAATCGATCAAATACAAAAAGACTTGTATGGTGAACCATCTGAAATAAAAAAAAGATTTGGTATTCAATCAACTGTTAAGTTAGAGGACACTCTTAAAACATGTTTAAAAGAAATAAATAAAGGAGTAAATAAAGCTCTAGTAGCTGTTGCATATCATGTACCATATAGTCTTATTTGTACTATTGAAAATAACAATAACATAAGAGAAGCTGCAACAAAATTTTTAATTGATATAAGAAAAAAACTAAATTGTATAAATCTAGCAACTATTGACAAAACGATTGATATTAACGATTCTTTGAAAGTAAGCTGGGACAATGGAAAAATGCTTGATATAGTTCTATTTATTTCCATAGAAGTGCACAAAATCAAAAATTTTAAATGAAACATCATTACAAGCTATTGATGCCCAAGAGATTACCATCAATTCAACTATAACTTATGAACAATGTAAATAAATCCTAAGGTTTTTCGTTGAATAATTTTTTTCTTTAGCACCGTA
This sequence comes from Rotaria sp. Silwood1, assembly GCA_905250075.1. NCBI lineage: Eukaryota > Metazoa > Rotifera > Eurotatoria > Philodinida > Philodinidae > Rotaria > Rotaria sp. Silwood1. The sequence goes on along the minus strand of CAJNOP010004603.1, from coordinate 9,041 downwards.
TTCAACACCAAAACATATCGTTAACAATTTTTCACCATACACGTTTCTGACGAAGAAATGGACATCCATAAAGATTACTGGTAGTGGTCTATCTAACCATGATCAATATGGAAAATCAAAAAATCTTTGTTACATTAATTCAATCATTCAATGTTTAGCAAATACGGCACCTTTTGTTGAGTGGCTTTTACAGAACTATGCTTTTGATAAATGTACGTAATTTCAGTTTTTGTCCGTCATACATATATATATATATATATATATATATGCACGTAGCAAACGAATAAAATCTTTCTATGAGATCTTGTGAGATTTTTTCTTTGGAATAATTTTCACATAATGAATGAGTGATACTGAATTACAAGTCTATAATATAGTTGGGCTACTTCCGATGATGCAGATACACATAAAAATAATTCTTCGTTCTGTATCTTGTGACAAGGAATGGTATTAAAAATGTTTATTTATAAAACAATACAATTGTAAATTCTTCTTGATTCACAATCGCTCTTCGTAAAAGCCAGTGTGATTTTTCATTTTAAAATATCATCTAAAAGCGATATTGATTATGTAGTTCATTTTAAGCGTATGAACATAGAATAATATTGGGTTGATGCAAAATTAACGACCGTTTTCATTGATTCTAAATTTATTCAACAATACAATACCAAAGTACACTCAAAACATGTTTAAATGATCATTCTAGAGCATAATCGCCATCTACTTCAATAACTGCTTCCCATTTGCTTGGCAAACGATCGATTCCACGTGCAAAAAAGTGACGATCCTTCGATGCAATCCACGCTTTGACGTCAGCGACAAAGGATGGAAACTGCTTGAGCACCCACCATATTCTCCCACTGAAGCTCTTACAGACTATTACGTCAATCGTTCGGTCAAAAATTGGCAGACGGGCAAAGTCTACGATGATTTTGACGATCTAGTCGCTGACGTCAAAGCGTGGATTGCATCCAAGGATCGTCACTTTTTTGCACGTGGAATCGATCGTTTGCCAAGCAAATGGGAAGCAGTTATTGAAGTAGATGGCGATTATGCTCCAGAATGATCATTTAAACATGTTTTGAGTGTACTTTGGTGTTGTATTGTTGAATAAATTTAGAATTAATGAAAACGGTCGTTAATTTTGCATCAACCCAATATTATGATGAAAAGACATTCAGGTATGTTTGATGGTTTATGCTCATTTTTGCCTCTGATTACGCATAAACATATATTTGTTAAATCCATATAATCTTCGTTGTATGCGATTTATCTTAACATTTATACTTCGTTCTTAATGACAATCATGTGGTGATCAAATAGGTCAACAATAATCTAATTGAAGTGAATTGCTTTACCATCCAGAACGAGAAAAAAAGAGAAGTTACAACTAATTAACATACAACTAGAGCCTAATGGATACAAAACAACGTAATTGATTTTATCTTGTAACATGCTTTAAAGATTTCTTTCTCTATCAATGTTTTTTTCGCTAGTCGTGTGACCATGTAGAATTTCATCAGAAATTACATCTTTTTTTATGGTATTCTCTATTACATTGTATTTTTTGAAACTTTAATTAAAATGAAAATAAAAATATTTAGCAGTAAAGTTGCTTTTTTAACAGTAAAAGAAGGATATTTTTCGATGACATGTATTGTATGTATTCTTAACTAATCGATGAATAATAATACTCAGCTCTATAATATGATCTAACTTATATAATGTCTCGTATTAAATTAGTCTTATTTAGACTTATCATTTTTAGTCAACAGTATGGATAAGAAGTGATAATTTTTTTGATGAGTGTTTTATGGAAAGAATCTATTTTTTATTTCATTGCAACATAGTAGATATATGCGCTACTCACTACTAGACGACGATGTGCTTTGATATGTTTCATTTCTTTGACAGAGCTTAATTGACTCTTTTGAAGAAACAACTTATTGCAAAGCAATTGAGGAATTATTAGTGTCGTGTTCAATTTTCGAGTATTATAATAAAAAAAAAATGAAGTGGAATAGTCGACGAGAAGTAAGCTCATTTTATTATCACATATAAGCTTTTCTATTCAAGAATATTGCTCATCGAAACTTTTATTGAAAACAAAGCTTTTTAAATTTTTTTTTTCGTTTTGATTCTGAAGTGATTGTACTGATAGTTTCAGTTCGCACTTGATTAATGTGTAAATATAATACTCTGAATCACTATTATCTTGAATTTTGTTTTTATTTCTAGGTCAGCTAACGGCTCTGAACAAATTTTGTTCTTTTTGCTCGTTACATGACATTATATGTGACATTTTTCGTGAGTCTTGCAATAAATATAATTCATTAGATTTTTCTCATGCAACTACTGAACATTTTGCTCAACAAATCGAACAATTTTCTTCAAGTTTTACATTTGGTGAGCAAGGAGATCCATCAGAATTTTTAGTTTTTCTGTTAGATGGTCTTGCTTCATGTACAAAAATTAATGAAGCTCTTGCTCATATGAATTCATTTATTCAACCAATTCAACAAATATTTGGTTTTTACATAACCTCTATCATTGAATGCAAAATTTGTTTAAATCGATCAGGTGTTGATACTTGGGAGAGTATTTTATCTCTACCCATCTCTTCTCATTCAAATCTTAGTGAAGTTCTTGCAGCATATTTCAGCATTGAAGAATTACAAGAAGGTGATTTATATGAATGTTCTAATTGTGGAAAGAGAGTACCATCTAAAAAGACGTTAAAGATTACGAAAGAATCACCTGTAATATTTTTTAATTTCAAACGATTTGATCATAATGTAGAACTTAACTCAACTAGTAAAATCAATATGGTTATAGATTATCCGGAAACAATTACACTTGATGATCATTTTGATGAACCTACTCGACAATTAAACAAAGAGAATGAAGATTATAGTTTTATCTATACATTGAATAGTGTAATTGTACATCTAGGTGAAGATGTGACAAATGGTCATATTTTTGCTTATGTACGTGCCCCTGATGGATATTGGTATAAAGCAGATGATGAACTAGTGACACCGGTTCATTTGGATGCAGTACTTAACAATAAAGATGCTTATATACTATGTTATGTTAAAATGTCACAGGATTCAATAAATATTTCGGATGATGAGCCGTTGTCATCTCCAATACATTCATCTTCAATTTTAATATCATCAACACCAACAATTTCAAATAAATATTTTGATAAACATCATTTTATTCATGAAGATGTGTGTATTATATTTTTTTTATTAATATTTATAGTACTTGTAATATTTTATACAGGAAATCGAGGTATTGGAAGAAGAATCCATTTCTTTGAATAAATCAATGGATGTTTTTTCTGTTGATGATAATTCTTTTGCTGATACAAATTCTTTCAATGTCAATGATGGTAAAATTGATTCATTTTTTAACACTTTTTTCTATGCACACATATTTTAAGGTGGTTCTTTGATGCAGCAACATTCAGTTCAACATGAGTCGATGATTTTCTCAAGACCAACAAATAGTTCAAGTGCGTAAATGAAAATTTTTATTTTTTTGCGAATTGATGAAAACAAAAAGCGATATAAGAATTTGAAGATACATAAAATTTTATAAAACTGTTCATTCATGTATACATCACTTTTAAGTGTTGTTTGTATTTGTTCAGATATTCACTTAGATGAATATGTTCAAGATTCACAAGATGAGAATGATTTCGTCGCAACATTACCATCATCACATCAATTCAATCTTCGTTCTGTTGATCTTGCGAAATTACAATTAATTAAAACTGAAAAAAATTATAAAAAAAAACAACGTCTTTTTGAAAAAATGGGATTAACTGATAAACCTACGAATAAATCAACTGAAAAAAAGATATTTATTTCAAAACAAGTTAATAAATTTACAAATATAGCTGCTGATGTTATTTCAAATGAAAGTAAGACATTTTCTTTCAAATATATTTTACTACTTTTATTTATTCTTCATCTGTATTACACTTAACTTGAAATTTAAAACAATTTGATATTATGCGTGTTTATCATAACATATTTATTAAACTTTATTTTTTAGATCCTTCAACACATATCGAGAATACAATTGAAAAAAAATCAAATGTTGATGTTACATATTTTTATATATTACTTCCGTACTTAAAGCAGCTGAACAAATTTTGTGGTTTGTGTATAAGGAATTGTACCTTTGGTGCTACAAATGGTGTTCATCGCATGTTGCTCCGCTGCAAATTACGATGTAGTGCTCAACCAATATGTCCTTTCGCATGCTTTATTATCTTGCAGAATAATGGTAAAGGAGACATAATCGTTACGAATACGACTGTTAGACACAAAAAAGGTGTAAAAGTATGTCGTCCTACACGAACACCACTAAGAAATTTAATAAAACAGCAATTCGCACATGGTGCGTCTACATATCGAATGTATCATGAAAAACTACAACAACGTACACCAGAACAAAGAATAGGTCAAAATTACGATGGTGTAGGGAAAAGTGTTCAGGTATTAAGAAAGATTAAGTCAGAACGAGTTATGGAATCTTTATTATCCGAAGATGTCGATCAAAGCCTGTACAAACTGCTGGAAAAGTTTCGAATTGATTATAATCCAGATGGTAAAATTAAAGGCAGTATACAATTCATATCTAAATATCCTGCTCAAGTGATTGTATACTCAGAATCCTCAATACGATTGTTTGATTTACTTATGAGACAGAAGAATGTCGTTTTATCCTGGGATGCCACAGGAGGCATCATCAGAGAAAAAAAAAATAATCGATTGTTATATTATGAATTAAGTGCTACAGTTCCTGGTGTTATTAATCAAGACAGTATTATCCCATTAACTTTTATGATTAGCGATGCGCATGCACTTGTCAATGTTATTCATTGGTTACAACTATTCAAGTACAGCTACTCACAGGTAAATGAATTATTTCCTTATAGTATAAAAAGAACCTGAAAGAAAAAAAAAACTTTTCTATAATTGAAATCCATTAATTTTTTTTAATTTTCTGATAAATGATTTCTATATATTGTTATTCTCAGATAATTAAAGGTTCATACTTTCAATAACATTGGTTTTGAATAGGTTTTCGTCGGTAAAAAGTTTCCTCAACCTCGCATCATACTAAGTGATAGAGCACAAGTGTTCCTGGTTGCTTCTCTCAAGATCTGGAACAACGAAAGCATGACTGACTTTTTGCAAAGAGCATATCGAATAGTTACTGGTGATGCAACTGATTCAGATATTAACAAGACAAATATTCATGCTTGCTTGTCACACGTGCTTTTAGTAATACTTTAATGTTCGATATTTGACCTCATTAACTTTTCTTTTATAGGACTGTAGAAAAATAATAAATAAATATATTCCAGAAACATTTCGAAGTCTAGCTATGTGGTGTATTGCTTTGCTTATTCATGCTTCAACATGGAACGAATTCCTTCACAATTGGAAATTAATCTGTAAAGTTTTCATAGAATTGCATTTGGGTCAGGATTTTATTAACAAAGAACATCAAGAAGCACTTATTGATAAGATCAGTAAAATTAAAAATGATACTAATACAAGAAATATTATCAAATCAACTGATGAAGTATCAGAAAAAAATACTGAAAATTTATACTTTTCCAGCATATATGATTTTGATGAAACAGATGATGAAGCAGAAGTTCAACTAGGTTCAAATGTCTCAAAATCAAATCGAAAAAAAAAGGTTCGAAAATATAAATATTAACATTTAGTGAATACACCATAGTTCTTTAACTAATCGTGCATCATTTTCGTAAAAATATGATATCGTTTTCTGGTATATCTCAATGCAATAATTCCTAATTTACGTACTCAGATCATGTATACATGTTCGTGTGTATATCAGTTGATCCGTTTGGATTGTTAATGAGCTTTTTAATTATTTTTCTTAATTTCTATGAAACTAAAATGATACATCAAGCATTTTATACTTCAATTGTAAATGGTTAAAATTCCCTCTAAACATCAAAACATTTTTTTTTATTTCTGATAAAATATCTATTTATTTTTTAATATAGATGGTAATAGATGAAGAACAACAGGTCAATTCTATGGACTCTCCATTTAAATCAACAATAACTAAATTATTTCATGATGTTTTAAGCCTGTATAGTATTTCAATGAAACAAGTTAATGATAAATCATCACGTGGCATCTTGAGGTGGTTCAAGTATCTCATAAATTCATTCATGCCAACAACACCAATTTGGTGTAATCTATTATTAGGTAAATTTTTCTTGTATATAGATTTGAATAGCAATGATATTCTCATTTCATTCGAAGGTAATTTAACTCGTCATACTAGACAAATTATTAATTTATTTGAAAGTATCTCAATCATCAATGAAGAGCAATTAACAACTGCTATAAGCGAACGCCGAATGTGTATTGTAAAACGGATTCAATTAGGTAAAAAGATCCTTTTATTTGATTGGTAATAAAACCTATTTTTAAGCATAGCTTAGATTCGATTTTCAAACGATTAAAAAGAATTCTTTAAGATTTTCTTCTCAATGGTAATGAATAGTAATTTGTAGAGTGAGAGGATACTTATCGATATTAACAAAACTCAATCTTATAGATCAATATCCAAGAATAGTGGCTATAACATAGTACGAATTTTTTTACTATAACATACAATAAACACCCAATATAGCTTGTAAATTTCTAAAACGAATTATATTTGTTTAGCATATGTGAAAAATTTATTTTTTGTTTGCCCCCCCCCCCTCCCCATCTCTGAAAATAGTTTTTCTTTTTACGATGTTTGATCTATTTCATGTGATATATTGATTAGTTGTCATCTTTTAGGTGGTGAGGTTCACATAAGACTCGACATCTTATTATCTATATTAGTTCCGGATATGATGTTGATGATTGATGAGTATTGGAGTGCATTATTAGGTTATAGTACAAGTAATGATAAAACAATATGTATAGATCAACAAAGACTCAAGCCTATTCAAGAAAGATGGCGAGAGAAAGTTTCAAGAAGAGGAGCAGGATTTTATAATAAACGTCCTAGTGAACCAATTGTCAATGATCTTATTTCATGTTTATTGTCACCAAAAGTAAATATAAATGAAAATTTGAAATTGCCTATTCTTAGTCCAGTCTGGTTGGATGTTGCCGTTGGAATTCTATTGTCTGTAGGAAATAATAATCCTGATCATTATATATATATGTCTTCATTAAAAAGTTCTCCTTTGTTATCTAAAATTTTGAAATTCTTGGAACAATGGTATAATTCATTAAATAAAACTAATGTATCTACAAATCTCAATATTTCTTCATTAAATATTAAATTAAATGATGCATTTGAACAATCTTCGTTTATACTAGAATATATATTAATACCAGTATTGCCTTGTCAAATGATAATATGTAAAATTCATGAATGTAGTCGATGTAAATTAACAACTAAGATACATTCAATCATCACATCAATTCCTATCAATATATCAGTAACTGGTTTATCTGTTGAAAAAAATTTATTTGCTTACTTTGCTCCAACACAATCAGATTTGGTTTGTTCTAACTGTAATACAGCTACTATGCGTCGTATTGAAGTTCAACAATGGCCTCAAGTTCTCTTATTACACCTCAATGACTCGAAGCAAGTAACTCGGCCTCAACGACCACCTTCCATGCTCTCGTTGGGACAGTTTAGTTCTTGGAACGCCATTGGCTTTCCATCTTCTAGTTTATATCATCTAACATGTTTCACTAGTGTTGTAAAGTCAGGCAATTATGATACAATGGTAAGAACAACGAAGATTAAAAAAAATTGGCGCACAAGTCTTCATAACAAAACAATTGGTGAGGGAGAACAGCTGCAACGATTATATGCCCACAGTCGTGAGTATCAAGAGCATATCAAATAGACTTCTGCATTAATTATTTCCAGTTGACATGTTAAATTTTAAAAAAATACTTCTTAGACTTTTTTAGTTATTATAAATCATTCTTTTTCTTTTCCCGTAGGTACTTTGGTCTTCGAACGAATGTTTATTTCAAATAGATACAATTTAGTCCATGCTGTTATTCATGCTACAGGATTAAAATGTTCAAGTTTAGTTAATGATATTCCACAATCTATAAGTGTTCAAGATGCATTAAAATTTATTCAAACACATCCATTACTTTGTGATTTAAAAAATGCTCTTACAGCTGATGTTAAAACGAAGTATATATGTAATTTCTGCCACCAGTTTATCAATTCTTCTGACGAGCAAAGCTCAACAATTTTTTTATTTAAATCAATGTCGTCAAATGATCTTATTGCATATCCTGCTTTATGCAATATGAGTTATGAGAATGTCAAGATAAAATATTGTCAGAATTGTAATCATTCTATTGAAAATGTGGTTCTGAACATACATCAGCAGGTTTTTCTTAAGTGTCCGTATTATCTAGTGGTAAGCATTTTATTTTTTATTTTTTTGATGAAAAATATTTAACTATTTTCTCAAGACCTAACACTTCAATCGTATAACAAAAATTAAAATAAATTTTTTTTTATCGTTATTTAAGAAATTTTCTGACAGAAATTGTCAAGTATTGGATTTTTTTAAAAAAAGTGTACAACTGAAAGATGTTCAAGATATCATTTATAATTATCAACCACTCTCGATGCTACTAATTAGTCGTTATAACGATAGAGCCACCATTATAAAACAAAAAGATAGTTCTTATGTTCAATTTTATGGTGATACCTATGCTGAATCATCAGATATATCAATCTCAAGAATTGCTGATCTTATCGATACATGTAATTCTATATTATTATTTTATCAACAAGTATGTATCAATTAATTTATTTTCTATCGATCCAGGTTGCTTTTTTTCTGAGCCTTCATAAAACATCAGCAACAAAAATTTCGTTTTTGAAGGTTTATAAAATATTTTCGTTTTATATATTGTAAGGAAATTTTTTCATGCTTTATGTTTTGTTGTTGTTTATTTTCTTGACCTATCCTAGTTAGAAGTTAGTTGACA
>CAJNOP010004601.1:0-10204 GCA_905250075.1 Rotaria sp. Silwood1 | reverse complement strand
CCCACCCACACCCACACCCACCCACAATGGCTTCAGTAAAATTCATAAAACTCATCTCTCGGCAAAGATTCCTTAAATTGAGAAAAACTTGACTATTTTCAATGAACAGATCTAGTCATTGCTTATGGAACTTGATCTATTGATAATATTAGTTCCAGACTTCGTTATGTTTGTGAATGTTTGCATCTTTCATAACTACTTTAATTCTCAAATGCAATGAAAGATAATTTATGGTACTGTATATTTTAGATGCGTATGGATTGTGCACAAAGTTTTTATTTCTTTAGAGATGAACATGGTTAAAGCAATTAGCAACTGAAATTAATAGTTTTTATGTGAAGGTTACAGTGAATACATAAATAATTATAGTAGCTCATAGTTTCATTGTTATTAATTTTATATCATCTTGAGGAATCATTTTGATTTACTCATTAATGATTGTTACTTTGATACGACGAAAGTGAAAACGACGTTTGATCTTTTGATAAAATTGTACACTGTTCCAAACAATGAATCGTAAAGTCACAGTGAGTCCTCCATAAAGTCCTAAGAGTGATGTGATCACATACCAGACATTGTGAGTTTCAGCATTTTGATATTGACATGTGCTTGGAGCGCATGTAGCAAAATAGCTTTCATATGTGCTTGTATTAAGCCACTCCTCAATAAAGAGATCATCGATCAGTTGACCGATTGGTGTGTCAGATGAAAATCTTGGTGGTGTGGAACTGTTAAGTGCTGCAACGATCAATGTAGGTTCTACAGGAGGAACAAAGTCTGTTGGTGGTGATCCATCTATCTGCGTGTAGTAGTCGAGATAATTAAGGATTATGTTGATACAATCTGATGAGAAGAAACATTCGAGTGTCGACATGCGTAGTCCATCCATAGGCGAACAACCAACAACAAGACCAGGTAAAAGAAGTCCAGGAGGGCCAATTCTTAAGGGTTGTCGACATTGGTTCGAAGTGACACAAGTACATGTACTATTCTGGAATGCTCGGGGAATACTTCGCAGCAAGTAATCATTGGATTCGTTTCCATATTCGATTGACCAATCAGTATTGAAAGATGTTGGGAACGCATTTGTTTGCCAAATGAGATCAATAGCAGCCATTGAGTTTCGAAAATTGGATGGTATTTGTGTTGTTATATCTCTGATGAGTTGGGATACTTGCGATTCAAACGAGGTTCGAGACAAAGCAGAGGTGGTCACCAGTTGTGTTTTACTGTCACTCACCAATTGATAAGTGACAGTGGCTTGCGCATGTGCACATAGCCAACTCAATACTTGATGTTGCTTGCTAAGAAGAGGTCGGTCAAGTTGTAGATAACTTTTTGCGTTGATTCCGTAGCCGTACAATGATATTGTCCATGTTGAGTTGACAAAAGCACTCGAGCAAACCTGAGGCATATATATAAAATTTTATTAAGCAATCTTCTATTAACTGATACCGCGTAGCAAATACAGCTTACTGAGCAGTATCATATGGGCTTTATGTATACTTCTGTAATCATTTCTCACATATAACCATTACTAGTTGTCATTGAGAACTACTCGAACTAGAACTTTCGTTCTTTATTACTATTCACTGTTAACAATGCCAAGAAAGTATGATGAACAGGAATATAGTGTTCGTTTAGTTCCACTTTTAGCCTTATTCAAAAGGAAATATGTCGAAGTACATGATCTCGTTTCGCTTGACAACTCTATTATTTGATACGCTCAGATAACAGAACGAAAAAGTCTACCTCAAAGGTCTCCTTGTATTGTCGTGTTATACCTTTTTTTCGAACTTTTGGCATATGACATTAAATTTTGAAGATCATTTAATGAAGTCTCGAACCATAGCTCACTCTCTGGTCTTGCTTCCTTTTAGTTAGAACTCTCTAAAACAAGCGGAACCAATTCTCATCAAGCTACAAATCCTTTTATAAAACATAAATTTTATTCTTGGTTGTTCAATGAAAAGCGTTGTATATATGTTGAATGTCTTGATAAAAACATACTCTCATCGCCTATAAAATTGTTGAAATATTTAAATTATTGAAAATCTGATGATATAGCTAAAATTATGCCCTTAAACATCTTCACTGAATACTCTGTAAAATTCTAACAAAATTAAATTAACACAAATATGTTTCAAGTATTTCGACAATTGTTGTGCTTGAAATGATGCTAATGATAGATGCCGAGTCGTCAACGCATAAGTTCATCTCTTCCAAATGTGAGCGAAAATGGATAGAGTGTGGTTTCTTCTGAGAAATGATATGATACATAGTCTTCTATTGATAAATTACAGTAGCAAAATCTGGTTTGGTGTTTTCAAAGTTCAAACAAAAGTAATGTAGCTTCCTACAGTTATTTCTTTTATTTTTCAAAAACATTTGGTATGTTGCTTTATAAGTAACACGTTGGACTGATTTGTACAGGTAAGATTCAATATTATTTAAGCTTTTCCTCTGTATACAAATCATTCATAGACTTGCTTATATCCTTGCTCCTAATACGAGGCTTTCGCATTATAGCAAAACGGTCTATAGAGAATGACATGAAACTCATAAAAGAAAACCTAAATCTTATGAAAAAATGAATCGGTTACATTTTTTAAATCTTCTTTTCGTTGACTTATGCCTGAATCATGTAAATTAATGAATCAAATTCTCGAAAAAGTAGAAAAGAAAACGGTATATCGCAATATCTATAACTTGAGTATAGAAACTCGAACCATTTCTATTTGAATATTGATATGATGAATTTCCAGTACTCATTCGCCCCTCAAACAACACGTTTGAATGGATTTGACATACAAGAATGATATCCAATTCCATACTTATCTATATATCTTTAATTCAGGATATTAAGACAATGATATGTAGTTGCATCGTATTGTGATACTCCAAAGCTCAGACCTAGAAACTCACACACAAGCACATTCAGAGTCACACGTACTCATTCACATCTACTCTCACTCTTCAATAATAGAAGAGACAGGAAAGCGATTCTAACTAAGATTAAATTTTACTGAACTTAAGTTTAGTAATACTTTCATACTCTACATCAAAGAATCAAAAATTCATCCATCTGGTAATCTATTGACAAACTTTTCTATTGATAAGTACTTTTATCTTTAAAAACTTTTGTGATCTTTACTCTGTAAAGTAGTATTCATTTTCTTTCGAATATTTCCTTAATTTTTCGTACACTTACTTGATGAAAGATGGGCACAATTGAGTAGAAGGTGCCGTAAGAGATCGTCGTTTGTTCACAAGGACACAACAGCGTACCAGGATAATCAGCTTGAAGCCGTTCAAAGGTGACTAGCGAAGAAACTTTCACACTCACTGAAACGGTCACCGGCGTCAATCGTTTCAGGATGAAGAGCAGTAACACAGCAGCAGTGAGAAGTACAAGATAGATACGGCTTGATATGATAGCTAACCGCTGAACATTTGGATTTCGACTTAGGGAACTCTTTTTCTTGAAAAAATTCATTGTACTTATGCCTTCAAGAGTCTTATTCCATAGATGTCTGAGCCAAAACCAATAACCTAGAAAAAGATCATTGTACAGTGAATTAATGTGTATTGATGCATCGTTATAACAAATTTTCGAAATTTTCCAAACTACGGTTTAAGGTAAGCTTTTATCGACTTTTTCAATGCCATCTAAAGTGATTGTTGAAATGAACAGGAGTCATATTTGGTTTCTTCTTCTCTCTGCACAGTCCATGACAGACACCCTCCGGATCTATCACGAATTCTGACTAAGATCATTGACCCAAATTATCAATTTTATACCAGTCACTTCTCATCAAAGTATATAACCTACACTTTTTCAGTTCTGGCAGACTCAGTAAAAGTTGATGAAAAATTGGTCTGTAGACAGATCATATAAAATCATATTCTGGTGATTACTGATAACAGGTCAGAGCCCGAAACGAGCCGTACTTTTCCGTTTTGGGTTCGGTTCACTTCGACTGAATTTTTGAGAAGTCTGTTCAGGTTCGGTTCGGCTCGGCTGAATTTTTGAAAAGTCGATTCGGGTTCGGTTCGGTTCAAGTCGAACCGAACCGAACCGTTTAAATTCGGTTCGAGTCAATAAAAATAAGTGAAAGCAAGCTGTACTTTAGTATTTTAATCATTGGCATTCATATATTTTGACTACCCTTCAATTAATGACTCGTTTGGAAGAAATGTGAGCACTTGGTTGAGTATATAAGATGACTTTTCTAAACTCAGAAATGGGGCAGACCCGAATCGAATCGAGGTCGACCGGTTCGGGTTCGGTTCGGCTCGACTCAGCTTTCAAAATATCGGTTCGAGTTCGCAGAGATGTCATAATATCCATAAGCTGGGTAACGACAAGTAACACGTCGAGATATCCAACGAGATGGATATCCAGATTTTTAGAGGTACTCTAAAAGTTGAGCAATTTGAGTGGATTTGGTGTAACGAGATAGATATCCAAAACTTTTAGTGGATACCCCCAAAAGTTGAGCAATTTGAGTGGATTTGGTGTAACGAGATGAATATCTCAATCTTTCAGTGGGTCCCCTCAAAAGTTGAGGAATTTGAGTGGATTTGGTGTAACGGGGATGGATATCCAAAATTTTTAGTGGGTAAACTCCCCCCCAGAATAGAAGGCCACCCCAGAATAGAAGGCCACCCCCATTAGAAGGCCACCCCTGAGTCATATTTGCAAAAGTCACATTAGAAGGCCATGGCTTTCTAATGAATTGTTTGGATATTACATAAATATTCTGTGCTAGTTTTATAAATATCTTAGCATTTTGAGAGATCATGTATGATCTCCACCGCACTCCTGTTTGGTTTTGCTATAAATTTAAAGAGGTATGTTCAATTTCCAAAAGCTGTCAAAACAAAACAAAGTTTAATATGCCTATTTGATCGCTTCAATTCTTTTGCTTTGGTACGATTACATATCTTTTGAATACATATAAAAACTTTTTTGTTCTTTGAAGTATTTGTGGTGCCAGACATCGGATAGGTATACTAATATTTGTTGATTAAATATAATACCCATGTAGCCGATAATGGATGAATAATGGAAAATGATCCATTATTTTCCATTATTTGAAGAAAAACATGAATTAATGCATTATAATTAATTATTTTTTGACTTTTCAATGCATTTCAATGCATTATTTCTAATAATGCTGAAAATGAAGGATAATGCCTAAATTTTCAATGCATTGTAATGCATTATTATAAAAAAAAATGCATTATGATGCGTTGATAAATCAATGTATTGCAATGGATTAATTAAAAATAATGCATTATAATGCATGAAATAGGTTGCATTATCATGTAATTGCATCCATTGCATTTCTATTGTAAAATAATGCATTGCAATGCCCATTATTTCATAAAATCGGCTACATGGGTAGCATTAGCTCAAAAAGTCTAAACAAATTTCAATTTTCAGTTGTCGAGCTAGAAAAACAGAATCAGCAACTAACAAAAAAAAATTGTAATTTTTTACCATAAAAGTCCTATTAGAAGGCCACCCTGAAAAGAGCGATGTGAATTTCCATAATAGAAGGCCATGGCCTTTTATTCTGGGGGGGGTTTACCCCTAAAAGTTGAGGAATTTGAGTGGATTTGGTGTAACGGGATGGATATCCAAAATTTTTAGTGGGTACCCCCAAAAGTTGAGCAATTTGAGTGGATTTGGTGTAACGAGATGGATACCCAAATCTCGTTACACCAAATCCACTCAAATTGCTCAACTTTTGGGGATACCCACTAAAAGATTGGGATATTCATCTCGTTACACCAAATTCACTCAAATTGCTCAAATTTTGAGGGTACCCATTCAGAGATTGTGAGATTCATCCCGTTGCACCAAATCCACTCAAATTGCTCAACTTTTGGGGGTACCCACTGAAAGAATGGGATATTCATCTCGTTACACCAAATTCACTCAAATTGCTCAAGTTTATGTGCGTGTGAATAATGAGAAATGGATCGAATAGATACCCTAATACCTATGAATAAAATCTCGATACCCGAGTTATGGATATTATGACATCCCTCCCTTTTTTCGTATAAAAAGTATGGTTGAAATAACTTCTAGAGCTGAAAAGCTCGAAAAAAAAATGCACTGAATAGAGCATGTAACAGCACAATGTATAGTTAGGTTAGTTGACAAAAATATTGAACTTTCGTTCTTGAGTATTTTTTCAAATATTTCCATTGTGACTGTTCTCATTGTCTGCCAAGTTCTTCTGTTTTATACTAGTTCGTTAGAAAGAAACCGAAACTTACCAAGATGTGAAACAGCTTCTAGATCAATCGCATTCGAACGTTGCTCTAGTCGCTGTCGCGTTATCCAGAACAGAAAATGTACAGTAGTCGGCACCAAAAGTCTTAGTGTTACAGCAAGCCCACCAATAAGACTGATAATTGTTGTAAGTACATAAATAATATCGAGTCGTCGAGTGTATGTGTACTTGCAGAAAGCCGGAGCACAATTGTTATAATAACCATCGAAATTCACTCCAATTGTCCATTCTTCAGTCACAAGGTATCCGAAAACTTTCTCGAGTGTGTCATTAATTGAAGAACGCAACAAATTCGAACTGTTCAATGCAGTGATAGCAAGTGTGGCATCTGGCAACGGAAGACGGTTTGGCATGTCAATATTGTACATAGAAAGAATTGTGTTGAGACAAGTTTGATTGAAGAAACAGCGTAAATCATGACCCAAAAGTGTCTCGAGTACAGTGCAAGACCTTATAAGACCAGGTATGCTCCATACGACAGTACCCGCTGTGCAATTGTTTCCATATTGACACAGAAATTGACCTCCAGACCATATGGGATCGGGACAGCTCATGGCCACACTACAGGCACACACATTGAATGCTGTTGGAGCCGGAGAGTGTAACCATACTGACCACTTGCCATTTACGAACATTGATTGGTAGGTTATTCCACTTTGTATTGCATTTGCCGCTAATGATAAGCGTGCTAATGAGACAGTTGATACAGCTTCTTGAATAGTTTCTTGTTGGAACGAATCCACAAGTGAGTTTGTGCGAGTGTTAAACTCTCTGCCTATTGGGATAACAGAAATTATAGAATAATTGTATTACTTTTCGAGCACGAGTAGTCTCTGTGACTAAATTCATATTCGTAAGAGAAAGATGAGATTGTAAGCCTTTTAATCCTAATCCTGTACTTAAAAGTAGAAGTCGAAAAGAAATTCTAAATAAAGGACGGGGGCGCATTAGAGGTCAAATCGGCCCATTAGGAATTTTCCGGGATAACCCTATTGAATCATACATCATTCGAAAGAGCATGTTAAAACGAACATTTTGATACTATTTTCATGGAGTTTCGATCGAACTTTTGAAGCGAAAAGCTATTTACAAAGTTACTGATTTTTGGGCACCAATTCAATAATCGACCATATCCATGGTCGACTCAGTTTTGGTATAAGTTCATATGGAAAAATGGTTGTGAAATTAAGTATTTAATAGCTTCTTGATGGGGCTTTAGTCCTATATAAGAATTAATAGTTCCTTGTTCGATTCAGTCAAAACAAGATCTGGCATATTATTAGACACTGTTGGCATATGGTCTGTATTTATCACTAACTTTTATCTTTCAACGAATATTTTATCGAACGAATTAAAATAACCAAAACTCTGGTATATCTCATTTGATAGCGCTTTTCAAGAGCTACAAAATCGTATATTTTCTAAACTCTTAAAAATATGGCCACTAGGAAAACTTTTAGTCAAAATGTGCTAGGAGTATGATTTATGGTCATTTTTCACTAATAATGTACCTATGTTTTTTGAAAAAGTTCTACTATGAGTTCAAACTAATATCAGATTCGGATTCAGCATTGAAAACTGAGTGGACCTATATATATTCGAAATCTCTCCGACGTTTTTCATTTTTTTCGAAAAATTCACCCGTACTCCCCCTCAAGGTATTTTTGAAGAATTGTTCCCTGAGGAGGGGCACGAGTGAATTTTTCGAAAAAAATGAAAGTCGTCGGAGAGGTTTCGAATATATATAGGTCCACTCAACTTTCAATGCTGAATCCGAATCTGATATTAGTTTGAACTCATAGTAGAACTTTTTCAAAAAACATAGGTACATTATTAGTGAAAAATGACCATAAATCATACTCCTAGCACATTTTGACTAAAAGTTTTCCTAGTGGCCATATTTTTAAGAGTTTAGAAAATATACGATTTTGTAGCTCTTGAAAAGCGCTATCAAATGAGATATACCAGAGTTTTGGTTATTTTAATTCGTTCGATAAAATATTCGTTGAAAGATAAAAGTTAGTGATAAATACAGACCATATGCCAACAGTGTCTAATAATATGCCAGATCTTGTTTTGACTGAATCGAACAAGGAACTATTAATTCTTATATAGGACTAAAGCCCCATCAAGAAGCTATTAAATACTTAATTTCACAACCATTTTTCCATATGAACTTATACCAAAACTGAGTCGACCATGGATATGGTCGATTATTGAATTGGTGCCCAAAAATCAGTAACTTTGTAAATAGCTTTTCGCTTCAAAAGTTCGATCGAAACTCCATGAAAATAGTATCAAAATGTTCGTTTTAACATGCTCTTTCGAATGATGTATGATTCAATAGGGTTATCCCGGAAAATTCCTAATGGGCCGATTTGACCTCTAATGCACCCCCGTCCTTTAGTTTGAAAATTAGAATGCAAGGTCATCATCTCTTTTACAAATTATTTTAAAAAATTATCTTTTAGTCGAGCGTGAGTCCGCAATGTGAAACAACTTCATCATGTTCACGACTTTTAGATTAAATATATCAAAATAGATATGGTATTTTGAAAGTAGACAAAGTAACTTTATTACAAATTCTTAGGCAAAATTTTATTTTCGTGTCAAGCTTGAAATACATCTAGAATATGTTCCGATATAGTTATTTTATGCTGATGTCAACTATGTTATTTATTTTAGTCTAATATTGAAATCTGTAGTATTTTTACATCATTATCTTTCGTTCGAGTTAAGTAATATTTTTGTTTTTATTCCGTTTCTTACGATTGATACAAACTGCACTCATAATAAGCACATATGACGAATATTATTTCATTAAGATTGTACTACTGTGCTATATCCATACATCTCGAAATATCTTTCTCTATAATACCGTAAGTATCATTCATTTACTCAGAGAAGTATCAATACTATTGGACACTCTTTATTTTAACATGTGATCTAATAATGCATATTCATAATATACTGCTGTCATGAGAGTTTAGTCGATCTTGGATGATAGTTTAGATAAAATTATATTTTGATATGTAAATCTACATTAATCTAAAATATACCAGGTAGACTATAAAAATAGTAATTACGATAAAATATGAACTATTTCTGTGTCGGCTAAATCAAATAGACTAATTTTTTTACAGCCACACGTTGTTCGAAAACTTGCTGTGTCATTCTTTTTCATGGCAAATGACAATTATCTCTAGAAAATTTCACATGTATTTTTCTTCGTGGTAATATTTGTCTTCTGTCATCCACATAGGAAAAACATTTTATAGAAATTTCTACCACAAAAAAAGAACAATACAATTACATTGTTTAACAACCCTTCTTGACTTCTCTACATCTAATGTAAAAAAAAAAACTACTAGAAAAATTTTTCTTTTATCATTAAATAAAAACAAAATATTAATTTGAGTCAACTTAATATAAAAAGTGCTTTGGCAGTTCTTACTGATTACCTAATTATTTACATTTGCTTTTATCAGATATGGAAGGATTATCGAAAATTTCTCATTTTCCCCCGCATGCTATTTATATGCAATATGTTCATTTAGAAATACGTTTAGACTATTGTATTTTGACTTTTATATAAAGATGAAACAAATTTTTTTACATGTAAATATTCAAGCGATTTGTATTAGGGTTTTAGAACTCGATGCTATATTTATTAGAGTTTTGTAGGTGTACATAATGATTACTTATAAATACAATACACACGAACCTATCAATTTTTGAAAATATCTATGAAAACATCACAACAAATTTTGTTTGAAATCTTTTTGACTTTCTTAGGAATTGTCAAATCAAGTTATATTATCTTGAAAAAGCAACTTTTCTTATATAGCGTTAGAAAATTGAGTAAAAAAAAGGTTTAAATGAGATTTTATATTTTT
>CAJNOP010004600.1:0-10205 GCA_905250075.1 Rotaria sp. Silwood1 | reverse complement strand
CACACCCACACCCACCCACACCAACACCCACCCACACCCACACTCACACCTCACACTCACGCCCACACCCACCCACACCAACACCCACCCACACCCACACCCACACCTACTCACACGCACACCCTCTCTCTGTTCTTTTTTGTTTGGAAATAAATGACAATTATCAATTATCGAACGGTTTTTTATGATCAACTGTTCAAGATCAGTTGTCCCTTATGATCAGTTGTCTATGATCAGTTGTCGTCATGATCAGTTTTTCCATGATCAGATGATCATGATCAGTTGTCCGTGATAAGTTATCCCATGATCAGTTGTCCTAGACCCCGAAAGAAGATATCAATGGAAGATAGATACTCTCTACTCTCTACTCTCTACTACACGCAATATCAAGTTAGAAAATATAAAGAGGATGTGTTCTGTGAAGAAGAAATATTCACTTTCGTACGATCGATAACAAAATCACTTCTATATTCTCTTCTTCTTTCGCATTTCTATTATATCCAAAAATATATCGATGAGATACAGAAAAAGACATCTAGAATTAGCTGCTATTTTCATTCAGAGATGTGAAAGAGTATCCCCAAAAACAATAGAAACAGGGATTTAAAAACATTGAATTCGGTAAGGTTGATCTTTCTGTAACAAGTAACAATGTTTAACATCCACTTGTAAAAGATCAGATTGTGAAATTCTTGTTTTCCGGAGATAAAAAAAAAGATAGTACAAAACACAATGATCTCTATCTTACGAGAGAACATTCCCAAGTGATACGCACCGTTTGAATTCATATTATGTCCTCAAGTAGATCTCAGTAAGATTAGAGAAAGTCTAAAACGGTTCGTGCCATTGCGTCTTTGTACCTGAGTTATACCCGTTTTCCTTGGTTTTCGACCCAGTTTAAGGCATTGACAGGAAAATCAAATACCGGAATTTTGAGCTAAAATTTCACCCATTGATAGGTATAATCACCCTTAGAATATTCTAAAAATTTCAGTCGAAAAGAATGTTTCTTTGTCGAGATATTGAATTTTGAAGTAAGCTCAATTTTTGTAAAATATATCTGAGAAACGACTATTTGTTGAAAATTCAAACTCTCGACAAAGAAACATTCTTTTCAACTGAAAATTTCCGGATATTCTAAGGATGATTATACCTATCTATGTACGAAGTTTCAGGTAAAAACACAGGTATTCGATTTTCCCGTCAATACCTTAAAATGGGTCGAAAATCAAGTAAAACGAGCATAACTCGTGTCTAAAAGCGCAATGGCACGAACCCTTTTAGGTTTCCTCTAACCCCACTGGGATCTACTTGTGCACAAAATATGAGCTCAAACAGTGCATATCACTTGGGAATGTTCCCTCGTTAGAGAAACTTATTATTCTGCTTTCTTTAGAACAAAGTGGTAAGCAGATGATTCTTTCTGAAATTCATTTCTAATCTCTAATCATTGCTAGTAAGTAAAATTTAACTGAAAAAATGAAGCAAGTTAATGCTTATAATTCTGTCCTTGCCCTCATGATTTGCTTCGAACATGTCGATATCAACTATCTTATTACAAATCAAATTTTCTTTTAACCAAAACTCAGAATACTAATAAAATAGAATCAAATTAACTATTGATTTTTGTCGTATTCAATACGAAGATTACAAAGTAATAATTACGTACCTGGTGTTTTTGATGCGGTAAGACAAACCACCAGTATACCCATGATCGTAAGCATAGTTGTAATCATAGGCAATACAAAGATAGGTTTGGGTATAAAATCCAGCATCAACAAGTAGAAATATTTCCTAGGAAAGAGCAACAATGATAATGTTTTACATTAAAAGAAAAAATCATACATATTCTGTCGAAACGTATAATTTTTTGTTCGATTGATAGGTTTATTTTGAACTTCTCTTGCATCTTGTGCATTTGCCATTGTCTTTTGCTTGTTATTGAAACTAACTAATCGACTTTTCTTCTCAAATGAAGGCTTAATTAATTCAGTATGATCATGCATAGTTACCATTTCAATCTAAGAAAAGACAGTAGTTAAGGAAGAGTACATACCTGACATGAGCATATAAATAGATCTTTAACTATGGAGAGTTTCTACAGAAAACTGTTCCTGCAGTATTTCTGCTTAATCTGTTTCGTCGATATACGCTATTAGGATATAGCTTTTTGTGCCATTTCAACAATTTTTCAACTATTAAATATATGTGTTTGATATGTTGAAGAGACTGCACAAGATATCTGACAATAACGTTATACCCCGTCAAAACACAGTGCGCAAAATGCAACATATTAAAATAATTATCAAAGCTGCTGCTTCGAATGTTTCTTTAACGAACTAACACTTATTCAGTTTTCGTTGAATTTTGTCAAAACTAACACATTATTTTTTCTATTTTCAATTCTCTTACACAGATATTTTCAGATGTATGATCTTCAGCATGTTTTTTGAAGCAATAATTTTTAAAAATTGCTAGCAGAATTTCAGATCCGTTGAACCATGATTAAGACAGTTCGACCAGCATTTTTAAAATTGCTACTTAGGCAAGTAAAAATTTCGTAGAATTTCTATATATAAAAGGCAGATCGAAGTTATTTCGTCCTCTTTTCAACATTTAAAAAAAAGTTATCAAAGTGAGATTAGTTTTGAAAAAAAATATATGAAAGAATTCAAACGTAGAAAGTTTTCCTTTGTGGGGAAACATGAAATATTATATGAGCTTCTCGAAATAAAGTATGAATATTTTCTAAGGGAACCAATTCCAGTTTTATCTATATTTTCACATATCTGGGCGACATATATTTGTTCGCCATCAGAAGATGATGATTTGATAGTTTCTGTCGAAACTATATCTCACTGAGATGAAATGGCCTAAGAAAACGTGTGTTTCTTCATCTCTCTTCTTGAGTTACGATGATTTTGGATACTCTGTTCAATGACATTAAGGTAGCAGCAAAATCAAATGATCGAGTTCATAGTTTCAATAATGTCTATGAATAAACTTCCGTGACAATTATTAGCTAGAAAAGTGTAGTTCATATCAATTAGTACATCGAAAAGAAAGAGATGATCACTTTCAAATGTATGAAAAACTTTTCTACGGATAGCGACCATTTTTTAGCTGACATCTGAAAACTTTGCTTTAAGTGTCATCAGGAAACAGCTCGATTCTTTATCACTACTCGTCTTCCCCGAGTATTGTTGGTAGCAACATATGCTCTGAGGTATTATGTCATTAGTGACACTTATAATGTGATTATGATGTGCGAAAAATGAGCGAGATCATCAAAAATGGTCTATTTTGAATTATTGTATGCAGAGAAATTATTACCCAGAGAATCATAATCGGCATTACCCGCAAGGAGCAAACATTGCATAAATTATACCATCTGAAAAAATTTCATCAATCAAGCTTTTCTTGATTGACAAACAATTCTGCTCTCCTCTGTATATATCTTTTCGAATAATATTGACATAGTGCTTTAACTATATTTTCAGGCAGTCTCGATTGACAATATGTCATTTAGTTTCTTCCTGTTTCGTCGAGTCTTCGGAAAATCCTATACTTTCATTAAATCGACTACAACAGCTCATTCTCAGCAATGAATACACAGTCCTTTTACTGTTTAATAATCATGTTTTTTATCTATGCATGTATTCTATGAGGTTCTGTAGAGTTTCCGGATAGCTTGTATATCATTCGCTCATTTAAATCTGCTGTCATGTAACACTTGTAAATGTTACTGGTTCCAATCTCTTTTTGTTAACTTTATAATAAAAGGAAAAATGCTTCACTTAACTCTTGGGCAAATTATCTTTTTTAGCTTTAATTTCATTTGTCTGAAATGAAAACGTGGAGTTTTCTTCCTATTGGCTTCTCACCTTGTTCACATTTACAGTGAGTATTACATTTATGTCGTCAGATACGTTCTGTTTGATTTATCTTTATTATCCTAAATAAAAGAAGAGACTACAGATTTTACTGTGTACTATATCCCACGTACATCTACGGAGAAAGTTGGTTTTCACGTTAACCGTAGATCTCGAGTTAGGATCATAGAAAATATTCTGAAGTACTCTCTTCCTATGTGAACATATATGCATAAGTGTTTTCGAGTAAAAGGACCGGCCAGTACCATCTCTTATGATCTGTGTCACGAGTCTACAGAGTATTCTAACAGTCCAGTTGAAAAAGAAACTCGGATATTTTCCTCAACATTTTAAGCAGTGTGCATGGGCTTTGTATAGCTTTATTCCACATTCATTTATGTATGATTTCATGACAGGTTTGCTTCTGATAGATGTACAAAATCACTAGTTACCAATGCAATCTACACAATTATCGTTTTAGAAAAAGTATATAAAAACATCATAGAAAACTTATTTCGATCTTAATATTTCCATATCGTCGAGTTTTCATCAGAATGGACGGTTGACTGCGGTTCTTTAAAGTGCTGATGGTTTGAACAGTTTTCTTATTTCTTTTATAAAGTCTTCGAAAAATTCACTCCTAAATTATCATGTTCAATGTTGAATTGATTACATAATTTAATGAAGAGCTACTCTTTTGGTAGAATCTTTAAAACAAAATCAAAATTGAGAACTAAACGAATTCAGCTAATGAAAACGTGATTTCGACTAAGATTTAATAATTTTGTAAGAGTTCAAAAAATTAGGTACGAGATGCCTGGCTAGTCATTGGTTTTCGATCGATCTGAACGGCATGGGTAATTTTATTATTGAGCTTATTGCGATATTAATCAGACATCATAAATGGATAAAACTATTGAAACTATTATGCAATTTTTAGAAAGCAACGCTTCTGTTGGAAAAACTAGAGAATCGAGATTTCGTACTATTTTCATGGAGCCCTTATTAATAGAGAAGAATATTTTATTAGGTTTCAGGTCTATAGTAAATTTAGAAGGGAAAGATCTAGGCTAGAATTCTCTATTTTATTTGGCAGAGATGAATGTCAGATAAAAAATAAAATCAATAACCACATCGAAATAAATTTTATATGGGTCTTTATACATTTTTTCTAAGACTATAGCTGCGTGCCGTACATTTGTAAGTAGTTATTCTGTATACCTAGCCTGCGTGTAAAACATGTTTGCAGAAATATGTGTTCAGTTATCTCGCAGTGCAAGATTGCAGAAGAAATCAAAAGTATTCAGCGAGAATGAGAACTTCATTCTTTTTCTGGACATATACTTAAATTTTTTTTTGAATTAAAGCTAATCCAATAGAAGCACATCTTCAATGGAAATCGAAAACAATGTTTGCACAGGACTTGTCATGCAGGGAATATTTGTATCTTGATTAGAAATACTGAATTCTAGTCAGAAGAAAGCCTTCGCTACGCTAATTTGTAGAACAAAGGTCACTCTATAAAGTGAACAATTATTTTCGCTTCCCATATACTTCTAAAAAGCATCAGAATCTATCGCATTGTAAATATCAAAACTGTCAAAAATTAGTTATTTGGAAAAATATCATCTCATCTACAAAGTATCATTTGGAAAACTGTTTTTCAGATTTTGACTGCTCTGAAATATTACATATTGGAATCCATGATTTTCTACAGTATAAAATTCTCTACAAAAGGAGAAGGGAAAAACTATACCAAAATAACTTGTTGAGAAATTGCACATCATAGAAAAAACGGCTTTTATTGATTTATTTTGGTATTTGTTTATAGCTATATAGCCACAAATTAGGGCCAACTTCGAAGGATGCGTTCGAAAAGATGTTCGATTATCTTCAATTCGAGTTACATGTTCGCACGAGGAGTAAACATGGTTACTAAGACATTTAAAACGAGTGTTTTGTGCTGACATCATTTTCAGTTCCCATTGATTGTTTGCTTTTACTGGATTAACTTTAACTTAGAGACAAATTCTGAATATATATTTAGAAAGAGTATAAAAATCTCATTCTGCTTAACTACTATTGATTATCTCCTGCAATGTTTAAGTGAAACAATATTGAACATATAATCTGTGTAAAGATTGTTCACACATAGGTTGTTAGAGACAAATTTTGCATGAAATTAATCTTGAAAAGTAAACAATGAAACTATGCAAAGCTTACGAAAATTTCTTATACTGTTGAACGAAAAATTTACATTTCTTTTTCAGTGGCACTTTTGGGACACAGTACATTTACATTGAGCATGTGTTAAAAAAATAATCTTCTTTTCTATTTAGATGAATAGTAACAATAAGCAGAATGAGAACTACTTGTAACATTTAGTTATGTATTTTATATTTAGGCTAACCACAAGAATAACTATAACGGTAAGTACTACATAAACAGAAAATCAAGCTGACCTCGATATTCACGACAGAGAACTTTGCTGTTCCCTGAACGCTTCCTAGAGATGTCGCGGAATCCTTGATTAGAACAAGAAGCAGGCAGTAAGAGTCCTAATTGGACTTTCTGACATCATAGTACATATATATTCTAGTACTAGAAGAAGTCTTAAACTATGTCCTAGCGTGCAAATTTTTCATGGTGGCTTTTGAGTTCGATTTTTCGGTAAAGTTTTCAAAAAGCTCTTAAAAAGGATTAGCCTTTATATTCAAATCGCTCTTTTCTCGAAAAACCTTATCGGGTAAGCATGTAATGATGAAGTGCGTACTTCTGTATTGAAATGGATTTAAATGCTTGAAGTTTTGCCATACTAATGCTTGAATTACCACTGAAATACTTCACACACCTAATAATTTTACTCAAATACAAAGTTCTGTATTTTCTAACTCAAAACATTTGAAAAATGATGTGAATGCGCGAATATATCGTTAATAATCGATGTGAAAACAAAATGTTGAACTGAATCAAAATATTAGACTCATTGTATGGGCACTAACGTTCAGATGAGTGCTAGCAAAGAGAACTTGAAGAGCTCTCAACAAGTTAAAAGCTGCAATACATCTTGCTCGACTACTTTCAGCAGTTGTTTAGTATCTTACGAGAGAACATTCTCAAGTGACTCGCACCGCTTGTTGTCATATTATGCCCATAGGTGAAGATCATAGTGTGCGTAAACACCTTTAAGGGATTCGCGTCATTGCACTTTTCTTCTCGAGTTATGACCATTTTCGTTGATTTTCAGCCTATCAAAACTTATTTAGAAAAAATCTCAAGAAGTAATTTCCGTTTGAAAATTCTTCCAATAATAGATCTTACAATCCTTATTACATCTTGAAAGTATCAGCTCAAACGAATGAGTTTTTCTAGAGATATTGAATATCTTAAAATAAACAATTTTCAAAGCTTTTGTGAGACAGTAATAGTTTTTTGCGAATGCATTATTTCAAAAGGAAACTATTCGTTTGAGCTGAAACCTTCAAGATATGATAAGGGTTGTAAGATCTATTATTGGAAAATTTTTCAAGCGGAAATTACTTCTTGAGAATTTTTCTTAATAAGTTGTGGTAGGCTGGAAATTCAGTAGAATGGTCGTTACTCGAGAAGAAAGGCACAACGGCACGGATTCTTTCTAAGTATTTACCTACACTATGTGCCCTACCTATGGACATAATATGAAGCCAAACGGTGCTAATCACTTGACAATGTTCCCTCGTTAGATATTCGTGATGTAGGGAAATGCGCTGTGAAAGTATATTCGCTTTCTCCAAAGTCACTGAAAGGTTTGAAATAGACACAGCGAACTATTTTAGTTGAATCAAAGGTGAATATCAACAAGAATCCAAGAAAAGGATTTACCAATGGCCGTTACTTTTAGTTAATATAAGATGAGCCCGAATTCAAACTCATAGCCACATCTAATTTCCTGGACGATTCATAGTTTAAAATGATTAATCCTCTTTCGAACTCTGTCAGGGTCTTGAAATTTTATAGCTAACCCTTCCTTTCAGAGATACTCATTTTCTAAGAACAAAAGAGTGAATCTTTGAATGGTTCTGATTAAATTTACTTAGGATCTGGAACGAAAGCGTGAACCATTTTCACTGAAGTAGTACAATTTTGATCTTTGTTAGAATTCAAAACTGGTTCCAAGCAAACACAGTGATTCTGATAAAAAGAGAAGAGGCTTTCTCTTAGCGGATTCTTTTCTAGAGTGTTTTCGATATTAGTGTAATATAGGTTCGATGAAAACTGGTTTTTCCAATTTTCTATACGTAGGCAACTATTCTCGATCGACTTGTAACGTCATTGAATATGTCTCTCTCATTGTATTGTGATCATCTACATTTAATGTAGACTACGGATTCGTCACTACCGATGTGATGCTACATCTTTTTTTTCTAGCAAATATATTATTTCAAAGTTTCGAGAGTGTGATCTTTTTCAAAAGTAATCCTGTCCTCAAAGAGCTGATTGCTAGTAGTTAACTGCTTGAAGAAAGTTCGTTTCCTATAAAATTTATTTTATATTTTCTAGGCAGAAATCGATTTTGCATGCAGCACAAAGCGCTGTATACCTCTTCCGAATTAGACTGCATTGTTCGTCTTTGTATTTGTGGACGCTTCTGATCAATCAGGAAGTTTGCGTTGCGCTACCGTTTGTTTGTCGTGTATTAAAAGCGGTTGAAAACTAGATAAATAACTTCTAAATAGAAAAGAAACTCATTCAGCTTTTATTATTAATAGTGAATTATCGGGTGACCCAGATACAAAAGTTATTTTCTTTTTCTTACCTAACTCTTAGTGTACAATGGGGGCAACTTTCAAATTCTCTTACCTTATAATGTTTAGATCTGACAAACAGTTGTGACCCCAGTGTTTAAAGTTTTCTTGTACGAATTCACAGTAGGCGCCTTCTCTACAATAATGTACATAGGGTAGTCAAAAAGTTCTTGCAACAGCAGTCTAAAATTTCACCCTCATTGGTTTTATTCCTCATGTTGGCCTATTCTGGTAGCGACATCTATTATGTATTAAAATACCAATACAAAGTTTCACAAGTGTCTATTACGGGAAATTTTTATTGAATTTTTTGAATATCTCTGTTTTCACATGGATAAGCTGTGTTTACGCTCATATATAAAAACTCGTTGGTGATTAGGTTTAACTGCTACACAAATTCATGATGAATTAACTACTGCTTATGGACAAGATGTTGTTGCATATCGTACAGTTGCTCATTGGGTTCATCGATTTTTAAGTGGACGGGAGTCGTTACACGATGATCCTCGGAATGGTCATTCGTTATCCGTCATGACTCAACAGAATATTGATGCGGTCCAGGGCCTGGTGAATGATGATTCACATATTAGTATTGATTATGTTACTACCATCTTCGACATAGTTATCATATAAACTATCGTGATGAATACTTGGAGATTTTAGTCAAAAATTTACATAAGAAAAAATCAGCATCAAAAACAAGTAGCATAAATTTGCATTATAAAAATGCAAAATCACATATGTAAGATATTGTTCTCAATCTTAATTATTTTCAAGAGGAGAAAATCAAAGTTATGGCTCATCCACTATACTCATCTGACCTCGCTCCTTCAGACTTTTGGTTGTTCAGTTGTCTGAAACGTAGCCTTGGTACTTATCCAGATGCTACAAGTTTAGCTAAAGTGTTATCCAAGGAGCTCAATTCAATACCTATTCAAGAATACCAAAAGACATTTCAAAAGTGGATTGAAAGGATGAAACTTTGTATTGAACATCGTAGGGACTACTTCGAACATTTACTGTAAAAAGATTAGCAAAATGTTTTTTCTATGAATAAATATTTGAAAGTGCAAGAACTTATTGACTAACCTATGTACATAATAACTCTATAAACTTTTAGAAAGAATGCAATTTTCTATAAATAATAATGGTGACTATTTTATGTAGATTTTGTCTGAAAAAACGGTATGAGGATTTTATCAGTACACTTTCCCTCATTAACTAATAATTAACGGAATTATAGCGTCAAATAGAACAACCTTTCTAAACAATCTTGTATTCAGTCGTTTACAACGAAGCTTCCCCTTTTTTTATAAGTATTCATTGAAGTGAAAACTGAATCAATCCAGTTTGTAGACTAGTAAACGTCACGTAATATAATTTGTCGTAGAAAAAGAAAGATTGCACTTAGCAGTCTTATCAAAAAGGGGGACTTCACAAGTGGGTGGTAAGTATAGCATTTAGAAGTAACTGTTTCGAAAAACATTGTTGAATTTCGAGTTATCTTGAATCAGAAGGGTGTGGGTGTGGGTGGATGTGGGTGTGGGTG
>CAJNOP010004599.1:0-10205 GCA_905250075.1 Rotaria sp. Silwood1 | reverse complement strand
CACCCACACCCACACCCACACCCACACCCACACCCAACGAGACGACTTGTTCAACGAACAAGAAGTGGAAGATAAACCATCGAATTAAATGGTTTTATGAAGCTCCAGTTATGCGCTTTTACTATCATGCTGTAAGTGCTTTTTCTCGCTCTGTTACCAACTTCTATACTGTTGAATATTGTTACTGTATTCAATATTTAGATATTCTTCGTTATATTCATGTGTCTATTCGGTTATGTTCTTCTATTCGACTATGTTCCATTGAATCGTAACTGTAGAAAGTGGTGTGGATTCCGAAATTTAGGAATTTCATGGAAACAAATCATCTTACACAGTTATATGCTTGGCTATGTTTTGGATGAAGTTGTTCAGGTCAGTCCTTCGTAGATATTTTTCTATCATCTTCATTGTTCATTATCATACACCTACGTATTATTAGATTGGCCAATGCAAGTGCGAGAAAAGGTGCCGTGCTTATATCAAGAGCTGTTGGAATTGGATAGATATACTAGGCATCGTATGTTATAGTATTGCAGCTGTCCTTCAGTTGTTTTTTGACAAAGGCTGTTTCATGGCATCAAAGTAAGACGTTTCTTCTGCCTTTCTGTAAATACTTGGAATTGCTTGCACACCCAATTAATATGAAAAAAACTGCAATTCAGATTCAGAACAAAATTAATAAAACCTCATTGAAAAGCGGTTCATTCGTCAGATCTGACAAAGAAATAGTCCTAAATCGTAATTACTTTCGTAATGAAAACATCTTGCCTAAGAATAAGTTATAGATATCCACGAAATAGCTTGAGAAAAGTTATATCTTTGTGTGTTGGATTCTTCTCTTACAATGGAAGTGTTCCAACGTATGACTGGTTGACCTACGATATTAATAATGAGCAAATGATGTTATTTGGTTTGAGTAGTGTAGCCTGTGTTGTTGCTTATGATATCAACTGAGCTGCCAAAACGTACTGTTGTATCAGGAAAAAAAATGATCTGAAGCGATTATAATTTGGGTAATCATAGATGAACATAGAAGGGTTCAGCATATCTCAATCTTCTAGCCAAGAAAGTTGTGCTGTTCATAATAGTTCACTGTGTGTACTATTAGTCGATTCATAATAAAGATAATGAAAGCAGGAGAGAGGTCAATAAGCGTAGAAACCGACCTCCTCCAGAAATTTCGATTTTTTTCTCACTAAATAGTCTCATTAAATCTCAGAAATTTTCTGCTACTAAAATCAGACCGATATGATGTGCTCAGGCCGGCTGTGATCCTATTTATACCTTATGGCCATATATCTGTATAACCTATTAGTATCCATGGGAATCGGTCATTCGTTATGGACTATCGAGAGAGACTACTACCATAGTTTTGATATCAATCGATAGCTCTTTATTAGAGCTATCAAACGGTGGTAAAACATTGGAAAAAATTACTGGTCACTATGGCTCACTCTGGACATATTATCACATAGTAGCTACCATATGATCATTACAGTAGGGTTTCTAACATTAGCGTCTTTGATTATAGATTGTTGAGATTGTCCAGCACCCCAGTTTTTATATCAATCGATAGCTCTTTATTAGAGTCATCAAATAATGCTAAAATATAGAAAAAAAGTTATTGGCAACTTAAGGCTTTGCTTTTTGAGAATAATTGTCTGTGTTGTAACTAACACAAAATATTTGGTGATATGCTTTTTTTTTCTACATCACTCATTTTGTTATTCTAAACCTTCTGATAGTGATTTGGAAAAAAATTGCAAGTTGGAAAGCTAATAGCTGATTTTTCCAGAGCTAAGCACTAGGAGAGCGAAGAATAGGGCGCAAGTTAAATATCACTATTGAAAGAAAAAAAATGTTGACAATGTGATATATATATATGATGAAACAAGTTTGTGACTCAAAACTAACAATATCTACAATTTCGCGATTTAAAGTAGTGACTAATGCTAATTGAAATCATCATCTTCATCATCAGTTGAATTGTAAAAGTCGAATAATTGACTGGTATCAGTTGCTTAATTAACAAAATCACCTAATTGCATACGGCGCTGGTTTATTTGCCACCGCTCAATTGATGGCAACGAGATTGCGGAGGCAATGTGGCCACAGCAACTCAAGGGTGTGAGTGTGAGTGTGGTTGTGTGGGTGTGGGTATGAATGTGGGCCTGTCTAATTGAAAGCCTCCACACCCACACCATTTGCTATAGGACAGTCACACCACCACTCTAAGACTTCATCAGATGTAAATTCAATGATCGGATTATATGTTAACTGCACCATGTGAGCCGACTGGGTTGGGACACGTATGAGCTTTGGAAATTCCTTGCACCTGTAAATTGTATAATTAACAGGCCCAGTAAGAGCTGTTGTTGAAGTCTTTTCTTCGGCGTATGATCGGGCACATTTGAGCTGGAAAGGTGTGGGTGTGAGAATTGTCTTTACTAACAAGCATACCCATATCCACACCATTTTGAAAAAAATGTGACGTTTGCAAGCAGCGCATTCAACTCTACCGAACTATATGGACTTCTAACAGAGCGGCGATAAATAAATTTTTTTCGATACCTAAGGGGAATCTGAATATGAAAAATTGAGTTGTGATAAAATACAAAATAAACTTGTGAGAAATAGACAGGGTTCAATGGTGACTCTCAAGCTAACAAGATTATGGTCAGATTTTTTGGTACACCTAGTTCGTAATTTGATACAACTACTTTTGACATATTGAGACGCTATAAATTCATGATAATGAACTAATAAATCAATAATAAATTACTACAGTGCTTTACTGTACTTTATTTTAGTTTTCTGGTAAAATAGAGATATTTCACTTTACTTTACTTTTCTGGTAAAGTAGACATACTTTACTTTAACGAGTAAAGTACAGTTATTTTACTTTACTTTACCTGGTAAAGTAAAGATCAAGTATCACTCCTAGTCATGACAACGATAATGTCAAAGCATGGTCAACTAATGTCCTCAGCCTCATTTACGAGGAATAATATTAGTGAATGAGGTACACACTAATCTGATATCTATTTAGAATACTCATGTCGATTGATTTTATCATTTGGTCTATACGAATACTTTATCTCTCGACTGCATTCGAAAAGCTGGGACCAAAATTAGTGATGATCTATAAAATGGTGAGCATGCCACATATCAGAAGGGTACTTATTTCACTAACTGCTCCTCGTTGCAGATAGAGGATGCCGCAATCATTGGATTTTTCATATTGATTTTACTCCTCGGATTTTCCATTACCTCTCAGTCTCTGTTGTCCGCCAACAATCAAACCACTTGGTTGTTTGAAACCAATTCTTCGTTGATCAATGTTACTATAGCAAGCAAAAGCAGCGGGCGTTGGCAATCGCTTCGAGATGTATTCAACTGGGGTATTTGGAAAGTATTCGGACAGGTAGACGAGCCGTATAATAATAATACTTCCGTTAGCGGTAAGGATACATTTCTTTTTCCTATTGTTGATGATGGTTAACAAATTCATTGTTATTTTGTTTAGAAAACGATGCCTACGGTTTAGCCGTTTTTATATGTGCCATTGTTTTCGTAGTAGTATCAAATGTACTTCTTCTGAATGCTCTCATTGCAATGTTTAAGTGAGTGTAAACAAAGACGGATATTCTGCTTTTTTCAGTGCTGTTGATTCGTACTATATAGTGAGAAAATTGAAAATGTGAAAAAAGAATCAAATACGATTTGGCGACATCAGCGATACTGGCTGTTTGATGAATTTCGTAAAAAGAGCTGTTTGCCACCTCCGTTCAGCTTTATCTTCCATGCATACTGTCTAGTATGTTGCATAATACGAGCATGCTCTGAAATATGCAAGATCTGTGGTTCGAAGAGTCATGGTAAGCCTAGAGACATCTTTGAAATGTTGATGATCATCCGTCCATTTTTAGACACATCACCCCCAACTGCTGACCAAGTAAGACTTCAGATCATCCCCAGTGGATATCGAGATGTGAACGTAAGTGAGCAAGAATTGAGCGAGAACTGTGGATGAGGATGAGAGTCCTCGCTGCACCCCATCTCTTTTTCTCAATTCTTTTTCACATCCCCAGCAATTTTGCTAGAATTTCATTTGGTCGACGATATGGTCAACCCAAGATTTGAACGAGAATTTCTCAATCCTTTTCAGTTCTCGTTTGTTTCTCACTTAATTCATACTCACTTCCGCTTACGTCTCAATTCCACTGGAAAGAATCTCATTTCTCACTTTTTCAGGATTTGGACAGCTCTCATATAATTTATGAAAAACAATTTGCTGAAATGTACTGGAAAGATTATGTATTTAACAAAGACGATCAAAATCCAGCCGAAGCAGCTTTGATAAATTTGGAGGCAAAGTAAGTTATGTATTACGCTTAGCTGGAATGCTCAATGAGTTATCCATTCGATTTCTTTCGCAGACACGACAAAGTCAACTATCGACAAATGGAAGTTCTTCGAAAACCTCAAG
This sequence comes from Rotaria sp. Silwood1, assembly GCA_905250075.1. Taxonomy (NCBI): domain Eukaryota; kingdom Metazoa; phylum Rotifera; class Eurotatoria; order Philodinida; family Philodinidae; genus Rotaria; species Rotaria sp. Silwood1. The sequence goes on along the minus strand of CAJNOP010004599.1, from coordinate 5,716 downwards.
TACAGTATACATTTTCTCTTGTCACTTGATAATGTGATAGCAAGTATGACCGTATTGATCATATGTCAGAAGCAATATTCGGATATAACAGAGAAAACTATTTAGATAAAGAGCTATTTTCTAGAAATATTAGGCTGAAACTGTGATTACAGCAGTGTCAGCTACACTTTTTACGGTTTTATTCGAATTCTACTAGGCTCTAAAACTATTGCCAAACATTGTCTGGATTATCCAACGATTCATGAATGCGATAGAACAATCAAAGTTCTGGAGTGAATTAATAAAATATCAAAATATTTGTGTGATTGATAGTTGAATTGAACAACCAGGCAAAACCATAAACAAACGTGGGCAAGTCGGTCTAGATCCCATTATAGTAGATTCAAATCCAGCACAATTTATGTTCGTCCACGCGCTAGTAATTAGCAGGACACCGATAGTTTGCTGTAGATGTACACAATGAACTCACGGTAGTCTTTCAAATCATCCTCAACGTTACATATATATGATTCTATATCGTATCTTTTCAATCAAATTTTTTGTTTCCTCCTCTGCTGAATGCACAACTGTTTACGGGGCATGATCCTCTGAGCTTTGCTGGATGAATCTTTCATGAAGAGCTCAAACTCATAGACTATATGGTAGAAAAGTACACTTGTATCGCTATTGATGTTTATTGATACATTATATCATGGCTTTAACTGAAGTCGCTTATATGTAAACAGTTAGCACATAGTCTCTATTAAGTATGCTAAAGAAAGATAGGAGTAAAATGGAATGCGTGAAAGTAGAATATGTTTCGGTTTTCCAACTTGTATTGTCATGTTTGTGATACATCATCGAAACAAATTACAGTGATTCTGTATTTCGCCGCCTATCTGGTGGAACCATTTATCTATGTTCAAGTTTAGTCCAAGTCTAGGCTTGGATTTCCTATCTGCATGATCGATTGATTCATGGTTCATAGCTGTTTTCTCCCATAGTCTTGAACTAACGAAGGAATCTTTCTAAGTGGTTCATCGCTTTTCAGCTCGGATCTTATACGTAGGATAGACTCCAATGAATTAATAAAAACTCTCAAAAGAATAAGTGTCACCAGATATTCCATTCAGAATTATAGCAATTTTACTGAAATTTTAGCCGATTCGAAGAGATGTGCAGAAATAATCGAATTGCAATATTTCGCCCTGAAATTTTGCTAATACATAGATCTTTTTGTACTTAGCACATCCTAACAGTTTCAATTCAAATGGATATTTCTTTCACAAGATACTGAGTGTAAAAAATGCACGATATTCTCAAATGTTTTGTGAAGCATGAGTGCTTTTTGAATGGGTGTACTGGTAAACACAAAAAAGAAAAAGATTAAAAAGTAAAACGTAGAATGTAAAAATATCTACCGAACACGTATTTTCAATTTTGCAAATACCATTGGCTCTCCCAAACTAATTCTATCACTCCGTCACTTATAATCAGTTATTTAACAGGTAAACTGAATAATTCAGTATGACTACAATAGTAAATGCCTTATTCACATCTCCATCGTCGGTAACGCAGACTGCCGTTATATTTGTGACATCGAATAAAAGGGATATTGCTACTGACTTATAATCAATGTATTCAAGTGCACTGAAACAACATCATTGAAAACATACGTGGTTTGCAATGAGCGTGGGTGTGGCGTGTATGTTCACATGAATGTGGGAGATGAATTTCTATCGATCACTTGGAACTGTAATCATGTTATTGTGCTGATCTTGGTAGAAAGCATTGAAAAGGAAAATGTCAAAACAGAAAAATGTCGAGAAGAAGAAGGTCGAAATGAGAAAATTTTATTTCTCGTATGTTATTGACATTCTTATACCCTATTGACATTTTCCTTCTTTATCTTGGCAATTTTTACTTTCGACATTTTTCTTTTTCGACGCTTTCCTCCAATCCCGTTGACTCTGATGTATCTGATACGAAACTGTTAGGTGGAAAACTAATGAAAGAACGTATTTTGATCGAAACAACATTGTTGCCTTCCTCTATAAAATTGAATAAAATATATCTTCCCATGATTATCAAGAAACAAAGAAAATCAGCATATTCCTTTTCGACCTTTTTCTTTTCGACGTTTACCAGTATATCCATCTAAAAAGGCACTCATACTTCACAAAACATTTGAGAATATCGTGCATTTTTTAAACTTAGTTTCTCGTGAAAGAAACATCCATTTGAATTGGAACTATTAGGATATACTATGTACAAAAAACATCTATCTATCAGCAAAATTTCAGATCGAAATATTGCTAGATGTATGATAGTTCCATTTCAGTTCCTGTGAACTGAACTGGCCGCCCAATTCAGTTCACAGGAACTCAACTGGTGCACCAGTTCATCCAAAAAAGAAATGGTGTTAATTGATTAAAGAAAGACTCTTTAAGTCAGACTTTCACCAGGTCTTTTTTGGATGAACTGGTGTACAAGTTCTTTCGATTCAGAACTGTCACATACCCACATATTGTGATTCGATTATTCTGCATATGCCTTGCCATGGGCTAAAATTTCAGTAAAATTGCTATAACTCTGGAGGGGATCTTCGGCAGAACTTATTCTTCTGGGGTTTTTACTAGCTCATTGAGATTAGCCTTACGCATAGAGTTCGAACTGAAAAGTGATGAATTACTTGAAAAGGTTTTCCCGTCAGCGGTGGACAACAAATCGATCGGTGAGATAAATGCTCATTTCAAGCGGAAAAATGCCATCCGGGTCAAAAATGAATTTTCTTTCCATTCTGTTCATATAGGACGACCGTCATATACATATATATGCGTATGGGTCCACATTTCATCCGTCTCTCATTTTTCTATGACTACCATTCAGAAAAGGAATACGTTTCAAAACAACCCGTTCCATGCACACAAAAATTTACGTCATGTCATAGATCATCTAACTTTCGTCATTCCGTTGACAGTCTACTAGATACTATAAAGATGGTACATTCACTTCGAATATAGCATAATAAAATCATCTATCTTTGAAGATACAGAAAAAATACGTTTCCTGGAATCATTGTTCTTACAGAGTTGAGCATTATGTCTGTTAATCTCCATTTTCCCCCTATCATACTAGTATATACCAGAAGAGTGGTATATTTACTTCGTACAACCACCTAAAGGATTTTTCTTTTATGACACTGGATTAACGAATCAATCTAGATCATTCTTCCAATAAGACTAAGAAGTTTTTCCAATACTCGTTGCTTTCTGTAAAGGTATTTCCTTCTATATGCTATATTGTGTACGTAATGGTAGTAACCATTTTTACTATAAATTTTCATTTCTTTCCTCAATAAGTATCTTTATATCTCTTGAAATATTAACCAATTTTTCTGATAGAATAAATCACTTTTTCATTGTTCGATTTCCATTTTTCCTATATAAATCTTCTTTATACCTATGAGCTTTCATTTTTCTACTGAATAAGTATCTATATATCTATTCAAGTATCTAAGAATTTTTCGCGTGGAAGAAACCATTTTTTTTTCATTTTTTGATTTCACTTGTTCAATACACATCTTCATTATTCATATAAGTTTTCATTTTTCCGCTGAGATAGTATCTGTATAAGTAATGAAATATCTAACAATTTTTGCCATAGACTGCATCATTTTACATTTTTCGGTTTCATTTCTCACATAACACTCGTCGTTATTCCTATGAATTTTCATTTTACCCCTCAATAACTATCTATATACCTAGCACAGTCTCTAACAATTTTTCTCATCGCATAAGCTATTTCTTCAGTTTTCTATTTCACTTTTCCTCTCGGAATGTTCATTATTCCTATGAATTTATATTTTTCCCCCAATGCGTATTTTTATACATAGTGAAGTATCTAAGAGCTTTTCCTAGAGAAAAAAAATTTTTTTTTCCAGTTTCATTTTTCATATTACAATCGTAACTGTACATGAAATGATCAGTAATCGCCTTTTCCTTCTATTCAACTAAATAATCCATTTTTCCATATAATTTTTTTTACAGTATTATTCATTATTCTCATTAATTTTCATTTCTCCGTCACATACCAACTAAGAATAAGCATAAAAACATAAAAATGATACTACATAGCATTTTTCCAATGATCATCGAATTAATCCATTCTTCTGTATACATTTTTCTTATACTACTCTTCATTATTCTCATTGATTTTTATTTTCCCCTCACATACGAACTAAGAATACACATCAAAAAGATAAAAATACTAGTATATAGCATTTTTCTAATGATCGTTGAATTAATCCATTTTTATATATACATTTTTCTTATAGTGCTAATCATTATTCTCATTGATTTTCATTTTTCCCTGACATACGAACTATCGATGAAGAGAAAAAAATAAAGTTATAGTATAGAACATTTTCCCAATGATGATCGAGTTAATCCATTTTTCTGTGTACATTTTTCTTATACTGCTCTTCATTATTCTCATTGATTTTCATTTTTCCTTCACATACGAACTAAGAATAAACATAAAAAGATAAAAATGCTAGTATATAGCATTTTTCTAATGATCGTTGAATTAATCCATTTTTCTATATACATTTTTCTGATAGGATTATTCATTATTCTCATTGATATTCATTTTTCCGTCACATGGGAACTATCAATGAACAGAAAAAAATATAGTTATAGTGTAGAGCATTATTCCAATGATGACCGAATTAATCCATTTTTCTATATACATTTTTCTTATAGTATAGATCATTTTTCTGGTTGATTTTCATTTTTCCCTCAGATACAAGCTAACAAAGCTGCTGATCGACCATTTTTGACTTCAGCGGCATTTTTACGCTTGAAGAAAGCATTTTTGTCATCGATGAATTGAGTGTCCAACCCTCGTAATCTTTAAAATATGCAGAAAACTTTTCACTTATGTAGGCCTTGTAATGATTGATATCTCGACAAGGAGGCAGGAGAACACTGTTGGTCCATTCAATATAAACGTTTTTGCTACACTTTATTTACAGAGAGACATAAAATCCATTCTATCAACACAAAATGCGGTCAAAGAAGAAATCAAGCAACCTTCTGTATCACAACGCCCTACAACTTCTGAACAAGTGGAAACTCCGAAGATGTCATCAACGAGTAAGCATCGAGATGACCTACACTGCTTTTTACACTGTAAAAAAATCCGTAGATTAAAACACGAAAAAAGAGTTTAAGCGTTTGACACCACTCACGAATCCTTGAAAAGATTTTAGAAACCGTTAAGAAACTCCATCAAAAACGGTTTACGACTCGTAATCTGACTATCTCATAAACCATTTTTGAAGAATATATCTCACCGTTGTTTATTTTCTTAAAGCCTTTAAGGGTTCGTGATTGGTTGCAAACTCTTAAACTCTACAAAAAGTGTTTATTGAAATAAAAAACCCTTCCAGCAAGTGCTGATACGAGGGTTTATAACTCTACATACGGCTTATAAAAGGGTACTTAAGCCACATAAAGGGCTATTGAAAGGGTTCATTAACTACTTTAAGAAATTAGGTGATCGTATATACGTTTACCGAGTACTTCTCAAAGGACACAAACATCTTTAATGTTGTTTATGGCAAAACACATGAAACATACTTAGAGCAATCCAAAAGTAGTGGCAGCCGCATCTTAATTTTGTATAGAAGGCTTGAGAAAACTTTCTTTCTCTATAGTCTGATAGAGAAAAGAAT
>CAJNOP010004598.1:0-10207 GCA_905250075.1 Rotaria sp. Silwood1 | reverse complement strand
TCATATGAGGTCAGATTCAAAATCGGTTGACCCCCATGTTTTTCGATCTGTGGAATTTTTTGATTTTTTCATGGAACGTCTCTTAAGTTGTTTTGTTAGATCGAAGAGCTGTAAGCCAGTCAAGAATGAGATGAAGAGCACTCGTTGTCGGATTCTGTCCGATGAGAGGTGGGTGGGTGTGAGGGTGAGGGTGATAGATCTAACTTCACCCTTACCCCCACCCACACTCTAATATTTTGTAATATCATTCACAATTGAATTTGCTAGGTGGTGGGGGCATAATGGTTATGTGACATCGTGTGTATTGAGAAAAATGTTCTTTTAAAAACCCATTTGCTAGAAAAGTATCAGAAGAAACTTGATTTTAGCAGCTGCAGTCTATTTTTAGTACAGTAACGATGAAGAAAAAAATGAATGATTCATTTGAATATATCAATTCGCCAATCGTGAGAAATAATATCCCCTCGCATTGAAATATTTTGCTGTTATACCTTAGTCTACAACAATCGCCACATAATGCTTAGATGAGACATAAGCCACTTCGAACAGTCTGCGATATCTCAAGAGAAAGTAAAAGCGACTGATCTGTCATCAAGTTATCAACACTCTTTATGCAAAGAAAAAGAATATGTACAGAAAAAGAAAGAGCACCAAATTGTTGCTTTTCTCATTCTCTATAGTAATATTATTTACATCGAAGGACCTTTTTTGGAAATTCCATATTCTCTCGTCCAACTCAAAAAAAAGCAACAAGAGTAAGTCAACACACTGTTGACTTCGTGCGTTCGTTTCCTTCTTTCTATCCATTCTACTATCAGGCCCTGAACAGGGATATTTCTTTCATACTACAATATGATGGAGACGTCATTGGTCTTTCTTCTCTTATTCTTCGGGCTTTCTATCAATGGTAATTGTTCTTAGCAGATATTAGTTTTAATTTTTCTCTATAATCAGATGCTGTTCATGTCGCCGCATCCGATGACCAGAAGTTCACACTGCGTGGACGAGTGACTTTTTCCAAGGGTACGCCACCGCCTATCGAGCGTGGAGCTAAGCTCTATGTCGAATTGCAAGACACATCATTGCAAGATGTTCCAGCAACGACGGTCGCAAAGACAATGGTGTTGCGAGTGAAGAAATTTCCGGTGCCATTCACGTTGCGATACACTACGAAAGATGTTGCCAATGCGACAAAACGTCGCAACTCCTTGATGGGTCTTCCAGATTCGGCAACAAGTCACACCTACTCAATGGACGTTAGCATCAGGAGTAACGATGGAAAAATCTTATTGTTTGTAAATGATGTGATGATTCGCGTCAAACCACTGGGAAATGATCGTACGAAAACGATCGATGTGCCTGTCATAGCCGTTCAGAGTAAGAAATTTTGTTGGATTCAGATTATTTTTGTTGACAAGGAGTTAGTAGAGCCATTGTCCTTTTTCGAATGTTAGTATCGATGAAGATTTACGTCATATTGAACAGTATAAATTTCGGAGGATTCTTCTTATCTCTAAAATTTGTCAGATAGCGGGATTTCATTACGCTAATACCGTTTAAATTTCCCAAAACTTCATTCTTTTATCAAAGTTGGTACATTGCTACAACAGTGACTACTTTCTTCAATAGATGTTATCAGAGCTATCAAGTAGTAAAAGTGCAGAAACCAATCATCGAGGAACGTCTGATGTTAGTAATGAAGAGTTACGAGACATTATGCTTCTGTGATGAGTATGTTATTTCCTGATTATGTCGATTCCATGGCGTTGAATGAACTCTCGAAGTAGTATTTATTTTTAATATCTAATTCTAGGATCGCCATCGAGCACCACAGAGAAAAGCAAGACCAGCGGCTTCAAACCACAAAAGTTTCCCGAAGTCGTTGGCAAGAATGTTGACGAAGCAATCAAGATTATCAAGAAGAAGACGGGTTTCACGAATGTAATTGGCGTGAAAGAAGGAATGCCGGTGACTCTTGACTTGCGAAACGATCGTGTTCGTATTTTTTACAACGATAAACGAGTGGTCACGCAAGTTCCATTTGTCGGATGAACTCTGACCAATTTTGATGAAAGATGTTCGAGAAGTTTCATTTCAACTTTATTGTAGCACATTAGTCGTTCATTTTATTGCTTTCTTCCACTATATTATATTCTATATTAAATCCAGATTAATCAATTGAAATTTAGTTTGTCTTAGCAAGCTCCGACAAAAAAAGGAAGGATCTGTAAGCTTATGCTTGTTTAGGTAGTGTTTTTTATTAATGTTTATTTGTCTTCGAATATAATGTGGTTCATAGATGATATGTAAAGTATAAATATATTATGTTGTTATATATTGTTGAGTTATGTTCCAACCAAAAAGAAATGAAGAGTTTTTTAGTTTATGTATTCCTTTTGACAGAATAATATCTGTCTTCTCTCAGAATTTAATACTCAAAAAATTAATAGGTTGATTTACTTGTTCACAAAAATATATTCGAACATCATTTTCTGATGTCGACAAAAAAAACATCGAAAAATAAATGCCGAAAAATAAATGCTGAAAAACAAATACCAAAAAAAAAAATATCGATGTGAAAAATATCGATGCAAAAAATACCGATGCAAAGAAATATTGAAAGAATATTTGTTTAGATGTTACGTCAGAAAAGCGAAAATTTTATTTTAATTAACAAAGAAAAATACAAATGGATTACTAATGAAAATTGACTATAAAAAGTGATAAATTAATGAAATTATTTTTTTCCAACCAACATCGACAAACTTTCTAACAATTGTTCGGCATCAATTTTCTGCTGGTTGTACTGTTTATTTAGGACATTAATTCGTTTTTGAATATCATCTGCTGCATTTGATTTAGGTCGTCATTGAGCACCTGTAGTTATCCGAATATGTGTATGTTGAAATCAATGTTCTTCACCAACAAGACATGTTATAAATGACCAAATATTTGCGTGGGCTCGTTGTATACGTCGATTGAATCTGCTATGAAATCCTAAGTATATAGATCGTAATTTAACATTGAAATTGAAAGAACAGACATACCTTCACAACTGTTATTTGTTCGATATTGATAACCATGTATGTTTCACATTTCCAATGGTACTTCAGTCATCCAGTATTGATCCAAATATAAAAATAATTGATGAAGTTCTTGTTTTACTCTTGAATTTGTTTCTGTACGTAAATTGTAAAACGAAGTTTCGACTTCTTGAAGCGGCATCATTGCTAATGACATTAATTTTCTACAACAGCTTCTTACTTCATCATCACTTGAATAAGCTGTAGCTAAGCCCAAACTTTGAATGCGTCGATAAATCGATTGATTATAATGAAAATAACAACCATTATGAACTGCTCCAGGAAACTAAAACAAAAACAGATACATTTATATAAACGAAACTGATAGAGTTTACTTCAACAGATATTGCTGGCATTAAACCACTCTCAAAATCAGTAATTATCCGCTCGGGTTTGAAGACACGATTCATTGTTGCAGCAACACTTTTGAGTTCTCGAAATAAACATTGGTAAGTTGATTTTTTTCTATCAGATAATAAACCAAGAATACAAGGAAAGCCTATGATTAAAAAAAATCGTATGATTGTGAACTACACTCTAAAAAAAAAGGTTTTGTCGGAAACCTATAAAGGGTTTCCGGGTTTGTCACTATATGAAATCCTTTATAGGTTTCCGAGAAAGCGTTTCCGAGCTCTCGGAAACCTTCAAAAGCAATGAAAAAAGCTCACGATCTCGGAAACCTATTGAAGGTTTTCGAAGACTCGAAAATCTTCAATAAGTTTCCGGCAGCTACGCACTACCCTTATTCTATCCCCTTATTCTAATCCCTTAATCTATCCCCTTATTCTAACCCCTTATTCTATCCTCTTATTCTAATCTCTTATTCTAACCGCTTAATCTATCCCCTTATTCTAATCTCTTATTCCATTGCTTATTCTAACCTCTTCATCTGAGGCCTCACTCTACTCTGTTGTTCTAATTTCTAATCCAAGTCGTTAACCTATATCTATCCCCTTATTCTAACTGCTAATCTAACTTCTTCATCGATATCAAGGGGAAGCAAACTGATTTCTAATGCCAGAAATCAATTTGAAATCAACAGAAATTAATAGAGATCATTGCTATTGTGTGTATATCTCAGCTTGTCAGAATTTTGATATCCATAATAGGGGTAAGAAATCACTGTTACTTGAGAAGGAAAAATTTGTGAGATTGATTTTTTCGTTAGGGCAAGAGTATTTTCCGAAAATGATGGTTTTCGTATAAAGTTTGATCGGAAGCTATCGGAGTCGAGCAATCCAAATCTATAAGTGATTTCGAAAAATTTTCGAGTTTCGATTTTTTTGTCAGGGTGAAGCAATTTCTCATAGTTTTGCCAGCTCTATGGAAATATCCGCATTTCTGCAAAATAGGCCTCCAGTGGCCGAAAAAATCAAGCTGTTAAATTTTGAAAAGCGAGTCACAGATTCGAATTCCTGGACCCCCATGACCTTTGGCCAAACTTTATAGAAAATCGTTATTTTTTGAAAACAGCCTTATCCTAACAAAAGAATGAAAATCACAAATTTTGTAAAACGACTTATAGATTCGGATTCCTCGACCTCGATAACCTTTGGTCAAACTTTATAGAAAATCGTTATTTTTTGAAAATAGCCTTATCCTAACAAAAAAATGAAACTCACAAACTTTTCGTTACCGGTTATTTGGCAACGGAACGGTAGCGAACTTCCTCTAACTCGAAATCGTCAGAAATCATGGAAATCACTAGAAATCAAGAAATCGGAAATCATTTTGTTCCTCTTTGATCTGTATCTGTCCCCTTATTCTACTTTCTTGTTCTACCCCTTTATTCTAACCTCTAATATAACTCCTTAATCTATATATATCCCTAAATCTATCGTGCTAATCTAAGTCCTTAATCTATGTGTATCCCCTTATTCTAACTCGTTGTTGTAATGTCTTATTCCGTGGTCTTATTCTAACTCTTTAATGTATATCTGTCCGCTTATTGTAACCCTTAATCTAACTTCTTAACGTTGATCTGAATTTCATATTGGTGAACATGTGTCCAAAGTATAACGAGGGAAGAAAAACCTAAGTTCGGCACGAAATCGCTTGACTACGATGCCTTTAGAGGGAATATAGTGACCATCCAATTTAGCGCGACTCCTCGATTTTCACAGTAAAATGTGTCATAATACATCCAAATTTTAGGCTATTTGAAATATAAAAACGAATTAGAATTCTTTTGGGAACAAGGCCTTCTTTTACACTTCTCAGATTTCTTATGTTTTAGAAAGCAACTTCACACAAATTAAGTAAGGTTTATGTCATGCATATCGAGCACCGCTTTACCTGAAAATCACACGATAGAACATGAGAATAAAAAAGATCATATTGGAAGGCTAATCGGGTTTTGCATACTACTTAATGGGTTTTCGAAACTTTTTCTCGAAAACTCAAAGGTTTTCGCAACATTCGGAAACCCTAAGGGATTTTCCAGTTATGTTCGAAAACCTTGCTAGATTTCTGGAAAACGCTTCGACCGTTTCCGATGCCCGGAAACCCAAAAGGGTTTTCGAAAAAAAAATATCGAAAACCCAAAGGTATGCGAGGATACGCAATGGGTATCCGAAAAGGTTTTCGAAGCAAAAGCGGTTTCCGAGAATACGGTTGAGGGTTTCCGAATCCGCTCTCTCCAAAATCCATTGGTTTCCGGATGCTCGGAAACCCTCAAGGTATTGTCAGAAACTCAACATAAGTTCGGAAACCCTTCCGGAAACCTAAAAAGGTTTGCGAAAAGGTTTCCGATGGGGTATCGGTTTCCGAGGAAACCTTTTTTTTTTAGAGTGTATAGAGTTCTCTAGGAAAATAGAAGTTCTGTGGAACCCCTAGCCGAAAATAAAACATTATATCTGATCTCTAATCGAAATCTGATATATACAACAAGCTCTTATTTAAAGTAGTGATAAGACTAGACAGGTAATTTGAATATATCAATGTATATTCAGATACTTGAATTAATACAAACAAAAACCATATTCCAAAAGAAACATTCTTTTATTTCATTCATGTTCACTACCGATGCAGCGAATATAAATTCTTTCAGTAATACTTTTATTCTGACGAACTATTCAGTTATTTTGTCGAAACGTAAAAATCGGTTCTCATCCTTGACTTGACATAGTTTTTTCAACTTTTTGTATCTGATATTCCTTATTCAGACCCATTTGACTTCGACTATTGACGTTTATTCAATGAATCCCAATACTTCGAAGCGGCACTTCTGGAGATAACCCAGTGCAGCAGCTAGCCGCGAGTGGCGCCCCGGAGGGGCGCCGATGAGTGACTAATTGCTGCCAGGTCTACTCCCATCTTTTCACAACACTATCCCTCTGTATTTTAAATTCACCTGGTCCAGAATTTACTATTTCAAAACTTCGTTAGTCTAAAGCGTTAGAATTATCGATAGGAATTTTCAAACAAAAGTTTTCTCATGAATTATTTCTCATTTCCGCAATTTGATTGTAGAACTGAGAAACCAGAATATTCTTTGAGGTTCTCATTAAGGAAATCTTAGTGCACTATTCTTCAAAATGCCTAACCGATACAAAGATCTTTAGTGAGATCAGTCTGTAGTATGCTTGCAATGTTAACGATTAACAGTTCATTAGCGCCCCTTTGGGGTACCAGCCACGGCTAAGTCCTCCTTTTACATAAGTGCACTTGAACGACAGTCTCTTATTGTCCATGTAATACAACAGCTACGATATCATTCACATATACCTTTTCAAAACTATTTTCTTTGAATAACAGTAGCTAGACATTGCACATATCAGAATTCCCGAAAACATACCAGGATAAAAGTATCCCTTTTCATAATAGTAATTATAGCATATGACAAATTAATGCCAGGTCTCAATGTTAGACCCACGCCTATCCATGTATGTATTTCCGCAGATGATAGATTTAAAAACACGAAAGAACCTTTCTTATAAGTATCAAACACGACCAAATTCAATAGCTTATTCACTCTTATCGCGTACATTTAACTAATAAATAGTCAAAAACCATTCCATAGTAACTACAAATGACTCTCTTAATTGATAAATATTTTCATAAGACGAAAACAAAGATACAATTTCCAATTACTCTCTTCTTTTTCATACATTTATGCAAAACCGAAAAAGACATATACTGTTTTAGCTGATCATCTACTTCAGCAAATGCACATTCTAAATCCACAAAAAAATATACGAACCGAAAAACTAATTCTTTTCCTTTCAAGTTCGTTTTCGATGCAGTGAACTTAACTGTTTTAATGACGTTTTCCATCCATACATTGTCACTATATTCTATTCTTCGAGAAAAACTGGTCTTAGGATGCATACAAAAATATTTCTCCTTTTTTATCACTTTGAGTCCGTTTTGAAACTCACCAGATCTAACCCCTTCACATTCTCTTGTTTAATCTTTTTAATTTAACGCCCTTCAAAATGCAACTGTTGAGCGCACCAGCTAGTCGCTCGTTGGCGCCCCTTTGGGGCGCCACTCGCGACTAGCTGCTGCAACCTCTGATCTTCTTCTCCCATAAGATAGTTCTTTTCACTTAAACCCTGTTAAATGACAGATAGCTCTTACTTAGAATATTAGATTTATAACACCATCGCTCCACATGAGCAGCTCCGGACCAACAGTTTCCTGTTATTTATTCCTAATTTCTTTAACCCAATGGTTTAGCCAATACGATAAAATTTTATTAGGGCTTCTGGTTTGGAGAATCTTAGTTGATCATTCTTGATAAATGCAGGTTTCATGTAGATCTTTTGCTAAACAACATTAGAATACGTTCGCAATTTTAGTGACCACTAGTTCGCCAACACTTCTCTCAGGCCTTGCTCATAGTCCCTTGTTGCATTTTTGGAATACATTAAAACAATCATTGGTTATTCAGCATTTATCCTACAGGCCGTAACTTCATTTACAAAATTCTTTTAATGCTACTTCTCTCGACTTAAGCAGAGTGCACTCAAAAAAGGCCACTTAACTCACAAACCACTATGAATAATCATGAATCCCACAATGTTGCACACATTAGACTGAGTGCCAATGATTTGTAAACACTGTTTCATCACACTACGACTTACTGAAACACTCAACCCATTAGATCACACTCTGATTCATGTCTACAACGATACTATGCAGAGGCTACCGAAACTAAACAGCAATTACAAACTCCAAATACGCAGAAGGATTGTCCATATTTCGGGTGTCCATTTTTTCAAATGCCTTTTGCTTTAAAAAAATTGACTTTTTCCTTAGACAATAATTCAGATAAAAAAGGATGATTTGTCTCATACAAAAACCTACTTGAGTTTTTGAACAGCTGACTTGAGATTCGGGTTCTCCGACCTGGATTTGCTTTCGTCAACCTTTCTAAAATATCGTTATTTTCTCAAAAAACCCTTTTCTTGACCCTAAAACTCAATTCAAAATTTTAAGAAACTGACTTCAGATTCGGATTCCCCGATCCCGATTTCCTTCCGTCAACCTTTATAAAATATCGTTATTTTCTCAAAAAATCCTTTCCTTCACCCAAAAATTTGAATTCAAAATTTTGAAAAACTGACTTTAGATTCGGATTCTTCGACCCGGATTTACTTTTATCAGCGTTTAGAGGAAAGAACTTTATCTGATTGGTCGAAAGCCCGAAATCGAAAACATCTCATTGCCTGAAACTATGAGCTGAATAACGTGATTGGTCAAAAGCCTCAAAACGCAAACTTCTTTAAGCGTATGTTTTTTTGACCCCAAGGTTCTTTTAACCCTGATGTTCTTTTGGCCTGACGACAAGCAAGCAAGCAAGCAAACTCTTTTTTTTCATATGACCCTTCCTTCAGTCGAGGGAATACCAAAGTTTCATCAAAATGGCCAAAAGTCTTAAAATAAAAAAGCTCATTTCTGATTCGCCGATTCCTGACCAATGAAATCTCGCCCAAAAAAATGGGCTTCGGATTCGGATTCAAGGCCCTCGATAACCTGTAGCAAAGTTTGATCAAAATGGCCAAAAGTCCTAAAATAAAAAAGCTCATTTCTGATTGGCCGATTCCTGACCAATGAAATCTCGCCCAAAAAAATGGGCTTCGGATTCGGATTCAGGGCCCTCGATAACCTATAGCAAAGTTTGATCAAAATGACCAAAAGTCTTAAAATAAAAAAGCTCATTTCTGATTCGCCGATTCCTGACCAATGAAATCTCGGCCAAGAAAATGGGCTTCGGATTCGGATTCAGGGCCATCGATAACCTATAGCAAAGTTTCATCAAAATTTGGAAAGGCCTTAAAATAAGCTAACCTCTCATAAATGTTTTTTGACCTGTGACAAGCAAGCAAACAAACAAACTATGTTTTTTCATATGACCCTCCCTTCAGTCGAGGGAACAACATCAACATACTTATAACAAAATTAGTCATGATTTATTGATCTTTAAAAATTAATCCTCCATTAATGAAGATACGTATGATAAACTATTACCACTATCTATATTTGTAAGCAAGGGGGAGAAACATTCCAATGCACACAATGTATATTTTCTCCCCCTTGCATTGGAATGTTTTCAACAGAACATGAAAAAAAAAATAATGTTTATTTTAGCCATGTTTTTCTCTATGAATTTGTCACTTCTACTTATTTGTGTCTGATGATGTTCTATGTCTAAGAACGAAACGTCACAATTGATTAGAAATAATTAATAAAATGATTGATAGTTTAGTTACTTTAATTTTTTCAATACACTTAACATAATCAACAATATCATATTGCTTTAGTGTAATACATTATAATAAATTGAACATAATCAACATGATCATATTATTCTAGTTGTTCTACATTAGATTTTATTGAATATAATCAACATCACCATTTTCATTTAATTTTATATATCATAATGCGTTAAAAATAAGGAATGTTATCACATTGTCTTACTGGTATGCGTTATAATACATTTAGAGTAATCAACATTACTGAATTCTTATAGATATACTGCATTTTAATACATTAGAAATAATGAATGGCATGGCGACGTTTAAGGGGGGGGTACCCCCCCCTAACATGCCCTCAAATTTTGTCAGTTTGTAAGGTTAGACCCCAAGGGTCTAGGGTTAAAATATTTCGCGGGTTGGATG
>CAJNOP010004596.1:0-10217 GCA_905250075.1 Rotaria sp. Silwood1 | reverse complement strand
GTTCTCTTCTTCGAACCTGTCTCTTAGAATTGTTCGAATCACGCTAACAGTTAATACTAAGTCGTCTATATCATGCATTAATGCATGATAGAGTAGTAGGATTGAGTTATTGAATGAATAAACAGTTGAGAGTCTCCCAATGTTTTTGATTTTTTTAATAATCCATAACCTGCGCGGTTTTGCGTCAGTGTTGTCAGCAGCAGCGAAATGTGTTAATGCTGATCGGTTTGACACATTTCGAAGTTTCTAAAGCAAGTGCTCGTTCTTCTTGACAGCGTTTCGAACCGTTAACTTTCACATCACGGAAACGCATTAAATCAGTCAGCTTTAACGCGTCTCGCGGCAATGGGAAAACGCACTTTGGAAATGCATCTTTTTCGCAGAAATTGCGCACCATAGGAAGTGTATTACACACTTGTCATAAAAATGAATCGTACATCTTGTCTCTTTCATTTGTTTTATCCGCCTAGCTTTTGTTGAGTATCAACTTATAACACTAATATATCTGTTATTTCTCTGACTGTTCCAGAAACTAACACATATGAATAGTGATATACAGATGAGAGAGTAACAAATCTGTTATAGATATTGCTGAGTGCATGAAACGGAATTTACTGTGGAGTCGATCTTGCTATGTTTTTTGCTTCATCTGATGTCTCATCCTATAATTAGTTTGATGTTATATAAAAGTTAAGAGTGAATGAGAGTACACTTGCTTTAGAAGTTGAGACTTACCAGATATGGAAAAGTAGGAGAGCGGTTGAATCTATGAATGAACATATTTTGAAATTGTTTTCCTATGAGAGAGTTCAGGCGTATGTGAAAATATGTATGGATAGGTAGGGTAAAGAGATGTCAGGATGTGATGTAGAGTCGTCAATGGTAGTACTATTGCCTCACAGGTATCATTACCGATCTAAACTAGTGCGAAGTGACAGAAAAATTAGTAGACTAGCATGAGTCATTCTGCAGTTTCGAATTCAAATTACTGTGAAAACAAAAAACTCGATTAGTAATTGATGTGTATTGATCATCACAAAGATCATACAATAATTCTGGTATGTTTGTTTAGGATTTTAATTATCCATTTCAATGAGCCTTTTCTTTGTGAACATCAATTTGTAAGTACAAAAATTCATGTTGCTGCAAATTCTATAAGCTTTTTGGTTTCATTCACACTAGAAAAGAAGGGCCGTATAATGGATCTTACAAGATGACTTACGAGCCTTCAAAATCTTAGCAGAGACTGCAGCGAATAAGAAAACTTCCCTTCCAACTTGAATCAATCCGGTCTACTTTTTCAATTTTTCCGCTGCATTCAATTCAATGAGATTCGATTGCCACTATTAGAGAGAAATTTTTTTTCGCGTGTGTTAGTTGTTGCTGACCTTTGTGATGTTCTTTTCTGAATCAGCAACCTATTGTTCTTTTTTCCAGTTATAGTCGCCTTTTCTTTATTTGATACATTAATGCATATTTATAGGTTGTTGTCTTTTAAAATAAAATTGCAATAGAAACAATATTTCATAGATAAACATTTTCATAAAAGTTCCATATTAATGGATGCGAGAACAAGGATATAATTAACATTTGGACGCCATGAACTTTATGACCTGTGAACACCTTTTGAAATTTGACGAGCGAAAAATGATCTCTACAAAGATTAGGCAGAACACTTAATAATACAAGGAGATAAGTGCTTGTTTCAGTGATATTTTCTTTCTGAAGGAGATTACCTACATAGGTACTAAGGAAACAGCGACCAGGGATCAAGTGGCAATCTTGAGTTTATTATTAAGGAACTTTTCTTGTCTGATATACATATAACTTTTAAAATGCAGATATCTTTTTATTATAAAACTCATCATAGCAAAATATTACAATGAGATTGTAAATATACAATTATCGAAAGCGTTTGCTGTTATCATGTTCAACTGTAACTCAATGGATATTCAAATAGAACGCTGAGCACAGTCGTTTAGTAAAAAACTTGGATATGATAATTCATTTTGTGTCGATTTTTTACTAGCAGATGATCTCTATTTTGTTTATATTTATTATAGTATGAGAGAATATATTTCACCTTCTTCTGTGTTTGATCATGAATTTTTTCAATGCATTCTCAAGCCAGAGAAAAACAGACTAAAGTGGTCTCGATTCGATTGGATGCAACTCAGTTTCTATCTGTGAGCCATAGCTCAAGTTTTCGTAAAACGTTAAAGGATTTATGAAAATTTGATGAAGGGCATATGATTCTAATAAATGCTAGCACAGTCTCTATTATTCTACACTTTCTTAGATTATATACTACAATTGATACATTTGCGTATGAAGGCCACATCCAACAAGATGCTCGTGATTTTTTTTCTTCAATTGCTGATTATGATCAATCCGCTAGTATCTGCAGGAGATTTTAGTCCCGATACCAATGATTACGATGCTTACGGATTGAAGATAGCTGCCAACAATCTTGTTTTAGTCGAGTCACAGCCCGATGCTAATGAGTTCCTCGTACTATTCGCACCCTATGATAATATTACTACTGGTCAACAATGTTTCATTGCCTATGAAGATGACAATGATTATGTTTATTCGGTAGGAGTTGGTTTTCAATCAAGTGATAGCAATTTTTACGCTATCGGCCAATTCTCTACGGCGAGCGGTGACGATACTGATTCGACTGGAGGCAATGCCACATTTATTGCATATTATAATGCTACAAATGATCAACAATGCGGTCAAATTAGCCGTACCATAATTCGTCATGTTCTTTTGTCTCCAGAAGATTTTCTCGTTATGGTCGTTCATCCGGCTGGACAGTTTGCTCTTGGACTGGCAATGAGTTTTGTATTTACATTTAATCCCTTCGGTTCCTTGGTGATCAGTACGAATACTTCGTTTTGGCCAAACAGTTCCTTTGCCCCGAGGGCAGCTGACATGGACGTTAATTTCACTGTTGTAGCGGGTTTAGTTTCCAATTCGGCTTCTTCTCGTGTACGTGCTAGCGTTGTTGTCTATCTAATTGATAACAGTTTGAGTACTGTCTACTCTACTTGGAGCTATATACCAGCGAATAATAGTTGGCAAAGTCGATTAACTTTTTCGGGGGCCAACAGCTGGTCTGTCAAGTATACCATGTCCGTTGATATCAACAACTTCGATTCAACCCGCGTACTGGTCGGCGTTCCTTATCTCAATACTGTCTTTCATTTTACCGTAAGTGGCGGTGGAAGAATACTAACATTGTCCGACCAAAGAAGTAATGGAAACAGTGTTGGCTTTGGCAAGGGCGTTGCTTGGCTTGCATCTAATCAAGCCGCCATTCTTGCCAACCAATATACATCAACATTTTCTAGTTGGTTATCTTCACAGATATGGCTCTATACGCAGTTATCGACAACAGGTCTTGCTTCAGCAGCAACAGCCATCATACCTAACTGTCAACAGCCTATACCTTCCAACATTAATAGTGAACTTCTTAATATAAAATCTACTCCAACTGTATTGACTGTCTTAGATGTATTTGGTGGAATTCTTTTTATTATAGCTACTGCTCCTGGCTATTATGCTTCAACGGATACAAGTCTTGCACCCGTGTCTATTGCAATACCAATCATCAGTACAACACAAAACTGTTCCGCAGGAATGATGAAGAGTGACACAGGAGTTCATCCATGTAGTCTTTGTCCTATGGGCTGGAAAAGTAGTGTAGGTAGCATAAATTGTACAGTTTGTAATGCATCAGCATTTTGTCCGCTTGGTGCTGTGGATGAAGTGTCCCAAAGTGAGCTGCAAACGGTCTCGCAAGCGTATGCATATCCGCAAAACCCAGAAAAAACAGAGGTCGAGGGTATTCTCGTATCAAATGTGTTTCAAATTGGCTCGAGTAGCAATTGTGTTCTTGTGTCACCTTTATTTTGGACTCTCATCGTCCTCATCCCAATGGTGACAATTTTTATCATTATCTTTATATGCCAGATCAGCAATGGAAAAGTAAAGGGCTCTGTACATGTCAAAACTGTTAAAAAAATTTTCAAACAAACCGATTTTATAGTAAGTCATTGTGGTTTTTTCAAAGCTAAGCGATGAAAAACGTTTCCTAACACTGAATGATTTCAATATCATTCTTCATGGGAGAAATTACATTCGAAAAAGTCACATGAAATCGAGTCTTTCAGATAAACATCCTTCATAAGAAAAGCATAGAAGGCCTCGAGTTTCGATCGTTAGAAAATGAGGAAATACTATAAATCAATTCTGAATTTGCCATATTCGTGTAGTGGTTAGCCAAAAGCCATCATGAAACCATTTAAAAATATTAAAAGTTATTTCTTGTTTTCAAAACGTCCAATTGTATCGGTTCTAAATTTGATTCTGGAACGATTTGGATGAAATCGATTCAATTATGGTATTTTTTCAAAACCATCTTTCATAGATATACTGTTAACCACTTGAACAATGTTTCCATTCTAGGAGCAAGATACGTGGCAACTAGTAGTTTGAACAAGAAAATCTTTGTCGATTTTTGTTCATCATCAGGTCATTCATTCCAAAATAGAATTAAAAATGGAAGCAATTTACTTGTAGGAGGACATTAAAATTACGTATTTAAACAGTAGAGAATGTGTTTCAAGTAGTAAAAGCTCTAAGAGAATTGAACCACTTAAAAGTATCTTATAGGTATTTCTAAATAGAAAATTTACCTTTTCTTAGTAAATGTAGTAGATTTTTGCACATCATCGAGCTATATATGAAGTCAGCGAAGAAACATACCGGGAATTATGAATTCGTCCATTCACATAGTGGAAATAGGGGTAATCAATAATGAAACATACAGATACACGATTAGTGCACGAAGGTTTCATATAAGCAAAACCTTATCATATGGACAATGGTATTATGAGATTTTCCTTATATGCAATCTTCTTACACTAATCATATATCTGTACGTTTAATTATTGATTGCGTCTACTGCCATTATGTAAATGACCGAGAGCGCAGCATTCAAGCACGCAACATGTTGACACGAGACATAATGAAAAAATATTCTGAATTCAGTATGAAATAATCTAAAATGTGTCTAAACCTGCAATCTTGACTTTTTCTGCATTATTTTCATATAGGGTGAAGGGGAAATGTGGATCGGTGGCTTACTCTCGATTGTGATAATTGTACTTCTCATTCAAGCATATGTCTTCAGCAGCAAATTTGTCAATCAGTACCCAGCTGAAAAAGTTGGTGATAGTAACTTTGCTTGTGACGTTACGTTGCGAAATGCTTTGTTTCAAAGTATGCTACGATCACTTGCCGTCCCGCTATCTGATGAAGAGCAAAAAATATTTGATTTACTCGACAATCAGCAGTGGACATTAAATGTTAATTTAATCAACACAGCTGTTATTTGTTCATCGATCTCTGCCTACCAAATTTTCGGTACATCATCAAATGCAATTGCTATAACATCGTGTACGCTTGCCAATTCTATTGTAAAAATGACTATTGTCTTATTGTCTGATACGACTTCAATACAACTGATAATTAATGATATTAAACCAATTGGAGCCATATCAGTGGGTGTGAGTGCTCCAGGAAATGAGAACGGAAGTTACACGCTCAGAGACCTCGGATTTAGTCAGACATTTTACAGTAATAATCAAACATTGGCTCAAACAGTTCTCATTTCTCTTGCAGTCAGTAAAGTAAGATCAATATAAATTCTATTGATAAGTGTATATATTTTGCATTCCAATGACTTTTCTAAGACGGTCTTGAGAGTAGTTGTTGTGCTATCTAGCTGTCAAATCATAACTTCGATGCCAAAGATAACATGTGTATGATAAGAAAATAGTGCTGTACCGAGAACTCTATCGATGTTCAGTAAAAGTATGCAATCTTCTTAGAATATATATGGAATAAAACATGTTTTTTTGGAAAAAAGGCATGAATCTTGAGAAAATTGAATGAAATCTACGACACGAGAGATTTATTAAGAATTCGCGAGAATTTCACACGGTTATGTACCGAAACTTTTGCTCTACAAAATTTAAAACAGACTTATACAAAGATTCGTCCTATGATCCAACAAACAGAATTTTTAAGGGTTCATATCATAGCCGAACCTTTTGATAAGTTGAATAGTTGCATTGATATGAATACCTTGTGAGAAAGCATTAATTACGCGTTTCTACAACCAAAACTACTTCAATTTGAGTATTTTTGATGATTACTGAAAAATTCAGCAGTAGTTTGAGTTTCTAGTGTTTTTCTTTTTGATTTATGAGTGTTTTGATAGTTTCTTCGCTAATCGGTATAAGTTTACGAAGAAAACCGAATGGTAAAATTTTTAGCTGAAATTTCTTTCATGAATAGATTTTGTTGAATCTAAAGAGTTTTCTTACAGTTCCAGCGAGAAAATTTTCATACAAGTTTTCTAATTTTCAAACGCAATCACAAACAGATGTAACGTCTGTAAAATATAAATCTCTTGATGAAGATAACTTCTACCTGTCCTCTCACTCTGAGGATTCTTCAGCACACATGAGATCTATTCAGACAGGAAATTTTAGTTCGAAATTCCATGATTCGATTTTATCCATAATATTAATATGTTCATCAGTGAAAAATCTAGTGAAATGCTTATAACTAACGAGAAAACATGAGAAACTTAAACCAAAACTGATTCGTTTGGATATTCGCCGATATCGATGGAATTGAAGAAGTTATACTGCGAAAAAAAAAACTATATGTAAATAAAAAAATTTCCTCCTTAGTTTTTCTACATCAATCAATGAAAATTCATCGCATTACTGACTTCTTTATCCAATTTTCACTGACATATTAATAAGAGTTATTATAGAACATGTTATCATGTTCGAAAAAAAAATGACTGACACTCCAAAATAGGCTTTAAAAGAAATTGATGAATGAGAAAATGAATATACTTCTCGTACAAATTCTCGAGATTCTATCGATTTGCTGGTACAGTTAAGCCATTTCAGGACATTTATTGAAATGTAATCTATAATCCTTTTGTAGTAAGTGAAGAAAACTTCCTTTGTCCAAACGTTGTAATAAACGATAAGAAAGAGTATTTCAATTAAAAGAAGTCAGTAATGGCATTCTTTCTGTTTTGAAATTAGTGTACCATCGTTCTCTCGATCCAATATCGGTCGAAGTCCTATGATAGATTTATAGTGTCGGCAGTAAGAGGACAGAAACCCTTTTATTTCCATTTTTGAAATCAGTTAATCACAAACAACATGTGTTCTTTCATTCATTTGTCAGAATAAAGTAATTTTATTAAATAGCGGATTTTTTCGCAATAGATATGTTCTTGATAATATTTCTTATGAAAATAATTCTAGCGTTCGATTATCGCTTCATAGATAATTAAGTTTTACGAGACGACAAACACTTGATCAAGCGAAGTCTCAGAATGATTAGCTAAATAAGTAGATCAAACTACTTATGCATGATGTTCAGATTCTTTCATTTTATTCTCCGTTATACAACAGAAGTAAATGAATAGATGATTTAGTGAAATTGTCAATTATTCTAGATGATTACTTTATCCTTTTTTTTTCTCAAAATGTCTAACAAAATCCTGCAGAAGATTGTTAAACTAAAGAAACTTTTATACAAGTTTAACCATATTGGGTGAAAAATAATTCTCTTTAAAACTTGTCGAAAGAGTGTAGCTATTCATATGAAGTCGTCATTTTTAAATATTTCTCTGAAAGTTAAATTTTCATTTAATAATGCGTATGCCAGACAATATGATCTAACCTAAATAATGTGATTTATACCACATTTTTTGACAAAAATATTTCAGAATGAAACATAATAAAACATTTTTATCAGTAGATTAAAGCTTAATACAAGCATGACTTTTTCTAGGTCGTAAACAAGACAGAACCATTAAGTGGATCAGAAGCAGAGTTCGCGGGAAATTGGTATCCAGTATATACTGTGGACAAAAGTATAGCATTCGTCACGAGTGATGCATATGTGACCTCATTCAAGTTGACACAAACTACAGTGAGTATCGATATCACTGAAACGTCATACTATATCCGGAATGTACAAACGCCGCTTGTCAAAATACCCGACATGATTTTCAAAAATCTTTTATTCACCATCCTTTTATTGGAAATGTTCGGGTTGTGTTTTCTTGTTTTCAATCTTATGCTCATTCCTCTACTCAAATTCCTCCTATTACAAGACAAGCATTGGAGAACTAGATTATGTGGTAAAGATGAAGATAGCTCAGACGATGATGATGATGTAGAGAGTCAACATGGAAAGCTGAGTGGACGTAAATCAGCAAAAGTATCTCCAGGTTCAGTTCATCCAAAGCAATTCGAAGAACTTGAAGGGCCACATGTGAGCTAATCAAGTAAAAAACCCAACGATTCACAAAGCAATCCGTCTACTATTGTAGTTTGGAGTTGAAAAGAACAATAGCAGATGGTTATCGATCACTGCGACTCTTGCAGCTTGCAATTGATGTGTCACCGTTTGATTTTTACATTTTAGTTTCACTGATTGTTATTTTATGATTGCTTTTCTCTCTCTATCATACCTGACTATCTGCAGCCGTCTCCGATGATCTTTGTCTCATTAATCGACATCTCGTTCATGAGTCAATAATTGTTGCATCATATATTATTTCACTGCATATGCTTTGATTTTCTTTATCACTAATATCACTATTTTCTTTTATGTATGTTCTTTGTTTCTGTTTCTGTTTTTCTCTCTTTCACTTTATATATAAGCGAATGCATAATAAAAAAATTGATAACTCTGCCACTGTAGCCTCTTGTCGTTGACAAAGTTCTTCTTTATGCATTTTCTAAAAGTAATCTTGACTCACATTACTGTTGAATCCTAAGTCTCAACCGACGATGATATCAATGCATGATTGCTACCTTTATTTAACACGTAGACTCTGTTTGACATATGGAACAAACTATCCACGAGATCAAACTGCAAATCGAAAATCAAATCATCACCCTTCACTATTAGCATCAGAACCTCTGGACACAAAATTCTGACAGCACGGAGTTTTTCAATATTAACCAAGTTGAACTAAAGCAAACCTTTTCGATATACATTGTACGACCTCTCTTCGATTGCATGGTCATCATTCATCCATGGATCCACAAGAAATCAACATTTTTCCGATCTAATTTTCTCTAGGTCTCATAATCCATTTAGCTCCTTTACTCCTATTGATTTCATGTGTTATTATTAATTTTACGCCTACTCGTCTCTTCGGTTCATGTTACGGTCAGAATGAAGTTCACTTTCGGAGTGATGGTCTGCATGCAGTTATTTTTCAAGTTCTAGCTGAATGCTAAACAGGGCTATGGAAAGACTGAAATCATTAAATCGATTCAAAGGACTAAAGAGACTCGAGCGTATGAAGAAAGTTAGGGTGTGAGTGTCGATTTGCTCATCACAGGCACTCTATCACATCCACACCCACATTCATTTTTACTAAATCTGGAGTTGCCCGAGCAACTTATCAGCATAGTTCATTTCATTGACTGTCATTGGTCTCTAAGTGTGATCCGCTCAGAGGGGATCACTGGTCTGAAGGGGTAGTTAAAATTTCATTCATATAAGTGGAAAGTGAAAGCTCTCTCAAAACAATTCATAAACAGGAGTGTCATTAGCGGCAAGTTATTTCTAGGAGCGTATTTTTTTTTAAAATGTTCCACGTATAGATCCAGGCAGGCTTAAGAGGAGCTAAAGCTTGTCATAAAGTCTGAAACATCTCACTTTGCAAAAGCTGACTGACGAAAACGGTTTCTAGATTTTTTTGTCATTTAGTCACTGGAAAAATTCACTGAAAAAATGAGCTGAAGAACAACACTTTTGAAAGACAAACAAGGGTGAGGATGCCGCCTTGATCGAGTAGCATGTTTCTTTTTAATTTTATTCATTTCTTTTACACTGAAACTCAAGACGACAGTTGAGAATGCTGCTAGCCCCAAGAGAGTGTAAAAAACGTATAGTTCAGAGCATTTGGAAATAGTGTAATAAGAGTTTTAACTCCGAAAATGCTGACTTGAAACTATTCTATCAAGCTTCACTACAAAAGTTCTATTTTTTCTTGTGTTCAAAATGAAAGAAAAATTCGACGCTGTTTTCGCCGTTTTGATATGGTCAGGATTGAGCCCACCCTAGGCAGAAGTCTGGTTACGTCGTTACTA
>CAJNOP010004595.1:0-10222 GCA_905250075.1 Rotaria sp. Silwood1 | reverse complement strand
GTTCTCTTCTTCGAACCTGTCTCTTAGAATTGTTCGAATCACGCTAATAGTTTGTACTAAGTCTTCAATATCATGCATTAATGCATGATAGAGTAGTAGGATTGAGTTATTGAATGAATAAACAGTTGAGAGTCGCCCAATGTTTTTGATTTTTTTAATAATCCATAACCTGCGCGGTTTTGCGTCAGTGTTGTCAGCAGCAGCGAAATGTGTTAATGCTGACCGGTTTGACACATTTCGAAGTTTCTAAAGCAAGTGCTGCGAAACTCGTTCTTCTTGACAGCGTTTCGAACCGTTCACTTTCACATCACAGAAACGCATTAAATCAGTCAGCTTTAACGCGTCTCGCGGCAATGGGAAAACGCACTTTTAAAATGCGTTTTTTTTCAAAGAAATTGCGCACCATAGGAAGTGTATTACACACTTGTCATAAAAATGAATCGTACATCTTGTCTCTTTCATTTGTTTTATCCGCCTAGCTTTTGTTGAGTATCAACTTATAACACTAATATATCTGTTATTTCTCTGACTGTTCCAGAAACTAACACATATGAATAGTGATATACAGATGAGAGAGTAACAAATCTGTTATAGATATTGCTGAGTGCATGAAACGGAATTTACTGTGAAGTCGATCTTGCTATGTTTTTTGCTTCATCTGATGGCTCATCCTATAATTAGTTTGATGTTATATAAAGGTTAAGAGTGAATGAGAGTACATTTGCTTTAGAAGTTGAGACTTACCAGATATGGAAAAGTAGGAGAGCGGTTGAATCTATGAATGAACATATTTTGAAATTGTTTTCCTATGAGAGAGTTCAGGCGTATGTGAAAATGTGTATGGATATGTAGGGTAAAGAGATGCCAGGATGTGATGTAGAGTCGTCAATGGTAGTACTATTGCCTCACAGGTATCATTACCGATCTAAACTAGTGCGAAGTGACAGAAAAATTAGTAGACTAGCATGAGTCATTCTGCAGTTTCGAATTCAAATTACTGTGAAAACAAAAAACTCGATTAGTAATTGATGTGTATTGATCATCACAAAGATCATACAATAATTCTGGTATGTTTGTTTAGGATTTTAATTATCCATTTCAATGAGCCTTTTCTTTGTGAACATCAATTTGTAAGTACAAAAATTCATGTTGCTGCAAATTCTATAAGCTTTTTGGTTTCATTCACACTAGAAAAGAAGGGCCGTATAATGGATCTTACAAGATGACTTACGAGCCTTCAAAGTCTTACCAGAGACTGCAGCGAATAAGAAAACTTCCCTTCCAACTTGAATCCATCCGGTCTACTTTTTCAATTTTTCCGCTGCATTCAATTCAATGAGATTCGATTGCCATTATTAGAGAGAAATTTTTTTTCGCGCATGTTAGTTGTTGCTGACTTTGTGATGTTCTTTTCTGAATCAGCAACCTATTCTTCTTTTTTCCAGTTATAGTCGCCTTTTCTTTATTTGATACATTAATGCATATTTATAGGTTGTTGTCTTTTAAAATAAAATTGCAATAGAAACAATATTTCATAGATAAACATTTTCATAAAAGTTCCATATTAATGGATGCGAGAACAAGGATATAATTAACATTTGGACGCCATGAACTTTATGACCTGTGAACACCTTTTGAATTTTGACGAGCGAAAAATGATCTCTACAAAGATTAGGCAGAACACTTAATAATACAAGGAGATAAGTGCTTGTTTCAGTGATATTTTCTTTTTGAAGGAGATTACCTACATAGGTACTAAGGAAACAGCGACCAGGGATCAAGTGGCAATCTTGAGTTTATTATTAAGGAACTTTTCTTGTCTGATATACATATAACTTTTAAAATGCAGATATCTTTTTATTATAAAACTCATCATAGCAAAATATTACAATGAGATTGTAAATATACAATTATCGAAAGCGTTTGCTGTTATCATGTTCAACTGTAACTCAATGGATATTCAAATAGAACTCTGAGCACGGTCGTTTACTAAAAAACTTGGATATGATAATTCATTTTGTGTCGATCTTTTACTAGCAGATGATCTCTATTTTGTTTATATTTATTATAGTATGAGAGAATATATTTCACCTTCTTCTGTGTTTGATCATAAATTTTTTCAATGCATTCTCAAGCCAGAGAAAAACAGACTAAAGTGGTCTGGATTCGATTGGATGCAACTCAGTTTCTATCTCTGAGCTATATGTCAAGTTTCCGTAAAACGTTAAAGGATTTATGAAAATTTGATGAAGGGCATATGATTCTAATAAATGCTAGCACAGTCTCTATTATTCTACACTTTCTTAGATTATATACTACAATTGATACATTTGTGTATGAAGGCCACATCCAACAAGATGCTCGTGATTTTTTTTCTTCAATTGCTGATTATGATCAATCCGCTAGTATCTGCAGGAGATTTTAGTCCCGATACCAATGATTACGATGCTTACGGATTGAAGATAGCTGCCAACAATCTTGTTTTAGTCGAGTCACAGCCCGATGCTAATGAGTTCCTCGTACTATTCGCACCCTATGATAATATTACTACTGGTCAACAATGTTTCATTGCCTATGAAGATGACAATGATTATGTTTATTCGGTAGGAGTTGGTTTTCAATCAAGTGATAGCAATTTTTACGCTATCGGCCAATTCTCTACGGCGAGCGGTGACGATACTGATTCGACTGGAGGCAATGCCACATTTATTGCATATTATAATGCTACAAATGATCAACAATGCGGTCAAATTAGCCGTACCATAATTCGTCATGTTCTTTTGTCTCCAGAAGATTTTCTCGTTATGGTCGTTCATCCGGCTGGACAGTTTGCTCTTGGACTGGCAATGAGTTTTGTATTTACATTTAATCCCTTCAGTTCCTTGGTGATCAGTACGAATACTTCGTTTTGGCCAAACAGTTCCTTTGCCCCGAGGGCAGCTGACATGGACGTTAATTTCACTGTTGTAGCGGGTTTAGTTTCCAATTCGGCTTCTTCTCGTGTACGTGCTAGCGTTGTTGTCTATCTAATTGATAACAGTTTGAGTACTGTCTACTCTACTTGGAGCTATATACCAGCGAATAATAGTTGGCAAAGTCGATTAACTTTTTCGGGGGCCAACAGCTGGTCTGTCAAGTATACCATGTCCGTTGATATCAACAACTTCGATCCAACCCGCGTACTGGTCGGCGTTCCTTATCTCAATACTGTCTTTCATTTTACCGTAAGTGGCGGTGGAAGAATACTAACATTGTCCGACCAAAGAAGTAATGGAAACAGTGTTGGCTTTGGCAAGGGCGTTGCTTGGCTTGCATCTAATCAAGCCGCCATTCTTGCCAACCAATATACATCAACATTTTCTAGTTGGTTATCTTCACAGATATGGCTCTATACGCAGTTACCGACAACAGGTCTTGCTTCAGCAGCAACAGCCATCATACCCAACTGTCAACAGCCTATACCTTCCAATATTAATAGTGAACTTCTTAATATAAAATCTACTCCAACTGCATTGACTGTCTTAGATGTATTTGGTGGAATTCTTTTTATTATAGCTACTGCTCCTGGCTATTACGCTTCAACGGATACAAGTCTTGCACTCGTGTCTATTGCAATACCAATCATCAGTACAACACAAAACTGTTCCGCAGGAATGATGAAGAGTGACACAGGAGTTCATCCATGTAGTCTTTGTCCTATGGGCTGGAAAAGTAGTGTAGGTAGCATAAATTGTACAGTTTGTAATGCATCAGCATTTTGTCCGCTTGGTGCTGTGGATGAAGTGTCCCAAAGTGAGCTGCAAACGATCTCGCAAGCGTATGCATATCCGCAAAACCCAGAAAAAACAGAAGTCGAGGGTATTCTCGTATCAAATGTGTTTCAAATTGGCTCGAGTAGCAATTGTGTTCTTGTGTCACCTTTATTTTGGACTCTCATCGTCCTCATCCCAATGGTGACAATTTTTATCATTATCTTTATATGCCAGATCAGCAATGGAAAAGTAAAGGGCTCTGAACATGTCAAAACTGTTAAAAAAATTTTCAAACAAACCGATTTTATAGTAAGTCATTGTGGTTTTTTCAAAGCTAAGCGATGAAAAACGTTTCCTAACACTGAATGATTTCAATATCATTCTTCATGGGAGAAATTACATTCGAAAAAGTCACATGAAATCGAGTCTTTCAGATAAACATCCTTCATAAGAAAAGCATAGAAGGCCTCGGGTTTCGATCGTTAGAAAATGAGGAAATACTATAAATCAATTCTGAATTTGTCATATTCGTGTAGTGCTTAGCCAAAAGCAATCATGAAACCATTTAAAAATATTAAAAGTTATTTCTTGTTTTCAAAACGTCCAATTGTATCGGTTCTAAATTTGATTCTGGAACGATTTGGATGAAATCGATTCAATTATGGTATTTTTTCAAAACCATCTTTTATAGATATGCTGTTAACCACTTGAACAATGTTTCCATTCTAGGAGCAAGATAGGTGGCAACTAGTAGTTTGAACAAGAAAATCTTTGTCGATTTTTGTTCATCATCAGGTCATTCATTCCAAAATAGAATTAAAAATGGAAGCAATTTATTTGTAGGAGGACATTAAAATTACGTATTTAAACAGTAGAGAATGAATTTCAAGTAGTAAAACCTCTAAGAGAATTGAACCACTTAAAAGTATCTTATAGGTATTTCTAAATAGAAAATTTACCTTTTCTTAGTAAATGTAGTAGATTTTTCACATCACCGAGCTATGTACGAAGTCAGCGAAGAAACATACCGCGAATTATGAATTCGTCCATTCACATAGTGGAAATAGGGATAATCAATAATGAAACGTACAGATACACGATTAGTGCTCGATGGTTTCATATAAGCGAAACCTTATCATATGGACAATGGTATTATGAGATTTTCCTTATATGCAATCTTCTTACACTAATCATATATCTGTACGTTTAATTATTGATTGCGTCTACTGCCATTATGTAAATGACCGAGAGCGCAGCATTCAAGCACGCAACATGTTGACACGAGACATAATGAAAAAATATTCTGAATTCAGTATGAAATAATCTAAAATGTGTCTAAACCTGCAATCTTGACTTTTTCTGCATTATTTTCATATAGGGTGAAGGGGAAATGTGGATCGGTGGCTTAATCTCGATTGTGATAATTGTACTTCTCATTCAAGCATATGTCTTCAGCAGCAAATTTGTCAATCAGTACCCAGCTGAAAAAGTTGGTGATAGTAACTTTGCTTGTGACGTTACGTTGCGAAATGCTTTATTCCAAAGTATGCTACGATCACTTGCCGTCCCGCTATCTGATGAAGAGCAAAAAATGTTTGATTTACTCGACAATCAGCAGTGGACATTAAATGTTAATTTAATCAACACAGCTGTTATTTGTTCATCGATCTCTATCTACCAAATTTTCGGTACATCATCAAATGCAATTGCTATAACATCGTGTACGCTTGCCAATTCTATTGTAAAAATGACTATTGTCTTATTGTCTGATACGACTTCAATACAACTGATAATTAATGATATTAAACCAATTGGAGCCCTATCAGTGGGTGTGTGAGTGCTCCAGGAAATGAGAACGGAAGTTACACGCTCAGAGACCTCGGATTTAGTCAGGCATTTTACAGTAATAATCAAACACTGGCTCAAACAGTTCTCATTTCTCTTGCAGTCAGTAAAGTAAGATCAATATAAATTCTATTGATAAGTGTATATATTTTGCATTCCAATGACTTTTCTAAGACGGTCTTGAGAGTAGTTGTTGTGCTATCTAGCTGTCAAATCATAACTTCGATGCCAAAGATAACATGTGTATGATAAGAAAATAGTGCTGTACCGAGAACTCTATCGATGTTCAGTAAAAGTATGCAATCTTCTTAGAATATATATGGAATAAAACATGTTTTTTTGGAAAAAAGGCATGAATCTTGAGAAAATTGAATGAAATCTACGACACGAGAGATTTATTAAGAATTCGCGAGAATTTCACACGGTTATGTACCGAAACTTTTGCTCTACAAAATTTAAAACAGACTTATACAAAGATTCGTCCTATGATCCAACAAACAGAAGTTTTAAGGGTTCATATCATAGCCGAACCTTTTGATAAGTTGAATAGTTGCATTGATATGAATACCTTGTGAGAAAGCATTAATTACGCGTTTCTACAACCAAAACTACTTCAATTTGAGTATTTTTGATGATTACTGAAAAATTCAGCACTAGTTTGAGTTTCTAGTGTTTTTCTTTTTGATTTATGAGTGTTTTGATAGTTTCTTCGCTTATCGGTATAAGTTTACGAAGAAAACCGAATGGTAAAATTTTTGGCTGAAATTTCTTTCATGAATAGATTTTGTTGAATCTAAAGAGTTTTCTTACAGTTCTAGAGAGAAAATTTTCATACAAGTTTTCTAATTTTCAAACGCAATCACAAACAGATGTAACGTCTGTAAAATATAAATCTCTTGATGAAGATAACTTCTACCTGTCCTCTCACTCTGAGGATTCTTCAGCACACATGAGATCTATTCAGAGAGGAAATTTTAGTTCGAAATTCCATGATTCGATTTTATCCATAATATTAATATGTTCATCAGTGAAAAATCTAGTGAAATGCTTATAACTAACGAGAAAACATGAGAAACTTAAACCAAAACTGATTCGTTTGGATATTCGCCGATATCGATGGAATTGAAGAAGTTACTGCGAAAAAATAACTATATATAAATAAAAAATTTCCTTCTTAGTTTTTTTTACATCAATCAATGAAAATTCATCGCATTACTGACTTCTTTATCCAATTTTCACTGGCATATTAATAAGAGTTATTAAGAACATGTTATCATGTTCGAAAAAAAAATGACTGACACTCCAAAATAGGCTTTAAAAGAAATTGATGAATGAGAAAATGAATATACTTCTCGTACAAATTCTCGAGATTCTATCGATTTGCTGGTACAGTTAAGCCATTTCAGGACATATATTGAAATGTAATCTATAACCCTTTTGTAGTAAGTGAAGAGAACTTCCTTTGCCAAAACGTTGTAATAAACGATAAGAAAGAGTATTTCAATTAAAAGAAGTCAGTAATGGCATTCTTTCTGTTTTGAAATTAGTGTACCATCGTTCTCTCGATCCAATATCGGTCGAAGTCCTATGATAGATTTATAGTGTCGGCAGTAAGAAGACAGAAACCCTTTTATTTCCATTTTTGAAATCAGTTAATCACAAACAACATGTGTTCTTTCATTCATTTGTCAGAATAAAGTAATTTTATTAAATAGCGGATTTTTTTCGCAATAGATATGTTCTTGATAATATTTCTTATGAAAATAATTCTAGCGTTCGATTATCGCTTCATAAATAATTAAGTTTTACGAGACGACAAACACTTGATCAAGCGAAGTCTCAGAATGATTAGCTAAATAAGTAGATCAAACTACTTATGCATGATGTTCAGATTCTTTCATTTTATTCTCCGTTATACAACAGAAGTAAATGAATAGATGATTTAGTGAAATTGTGAATTATTCTAGATGATTACTTTATCCTTTTTTTTTCTCAAAATGTCTAACCAAATCCTGCAGAAGATTGTTAAACTAAAGAAACTTTTATACAAGTTTAACCATATTGGGTGAAAAATAATTCTCTTTAAAACTTGTCGAAAGAGTGTAGTTATTCATATGGAGTCGTCATTTTTAAATATTTCTCTGAAAGTTAAATTTTCATTTAAAAATGCGTATGCCAGACAATATGATCTAACCTAAATAAAGTGATTTATACCACATTTTTTGACAAAAATATTTCAGAATGAAACATAATAAAACATTTTTATCAGTAGATTAAAGCTTAATACAAGCATGACTTTTTCTAGGTCGTAAACAAGACAGAACCATTAAGTGGATCAGAAGCAGAGTTCGCGGGAAATTGGTATCCAGTATATACTGTGGACAAAAGTATAGCATTCGTCACGAGTGATGCATATGTGACCTCATTCAAGTTGACACAAACTACAGTGAGTATCGATATCACTGAAACGTCATACTATATCCGGAATGTACAAACGCCGCTTGTCAAAATACCCGACATGATTTTCAAAAATCTTTTATTCACCATCCTTTTATTGGAAATGTTCGGGTTGTGTTTTCTTGTTTTCAATCTTATGCTCATTCCTCTACTCAAATTCCTCCTATTACAAGACAAGCATTGGAGAACTAGATTATGTGGTAAAGATGAAGATAGCTCAGACGATGGTGATGATGTAGAGAGTCAACATCGAAAGCTGAGTGGACGTAAATCAGCAAAAGTATCTCCAGGTTCAGTTCATCCAAAGCAATTCGAAGAACTTGAAGAGCCACATGTGAGCTAATCAAGTAAAAAACCCAACGATTCACAAAGCAATCCGTCTACTATTGTAGTTTGGAGTTGAAAAGAACAATAGCAGATGGTTATCGATCACTGCGACTCTTGCAGCTTGCAATTGATGTGTCACCGTTTGATTTTTACATTTTAGTTTCACTGATTGTTATTTTATGATTGCTTTTCTCTCTCTATCATACCTGACTATCTGCAGCCGTCTCCGATGATCTTTGTCTCATTAATCGACATCTCGTTCATGAGTCAATAATTGTTGCATCATATATTATTTCACTGCATATGCTTTGATTTTCTTTATCATTAATATCACTATTTTCTTTTATGTATGTTCTTTGTTTCTGTTTCTGTTTTTCTCTCTTTCACTTTATATATAAGCGAATGCATAATAAAAAAATTGATAACTCTGCCACTGTAGCCTCTTGTCGTTGACAAAGTTCTTCTTTATGCATTTTCTAAAAGTAATCTTGACTTACATTACTGTTGAATCCTAAGTCTCAACCGACGATGATATCAATGCATGATTGCTACCTTTATTTAACACGTAGACTCTGTTTGACATATGAAACAAACTATCCACGAGATCAAACTGCAAATCGAAAATCAAATCATCACCCTTCACTATTAGCATCAGAACCTCTGGACACAAAATTCTGACAGCACGGAGTCTTTCAATATTAACCAAGTTGAACTAAAGCAAACCTTTTCGATATACATTGTACGACCTCTCTTCGGTTGCATGGTCATCATTCATCCATGGATCCACAAGAAATCAACATTTTTCCGATCTAATTTTCTCTAGGTCTCATAATCCATTTAGCTCCTTTACTCCTATTGATTTCATGTGTTATTATTAATTTTACACCTACTTGTCTCTTCGGTTCATGTTACGGTCAGAATGAAGTTCACTTTCGGAGTGATGGTCTGCATGCAGTTATTTTTCAAGTTCTAGCTGAATGCTAAACAGTGCTATGGAAAGACTGAAATCCTTAAATCGATTCAAAGGATTAAAGAGACTCGAGCGTATGAAGAAAGTTAGGGTGTGAGTGTCGATTTGCTCATCACAGGCACTCTATCACATCCACACCCACATTCATTTTTACTAAATCTAGAGTTGCCCGAGCAACTTATCAGCATAGTTCATTCCATTGACTGTCATTGGTCTCTAAGTGTGATCCGCTCAGAGGGGATCACTGGTTTGAAGGGGTAGTTAAAATTTCATTCATATAAGTGGAAAGTGAAAGCTCTCTCAAAACAATTCATAAACAGGAGTGTCATTAGCGGCAAGTTATTTCTAGGAGCGTATTTTTTTTTAAAATGTTCCACGTATAGATCCAGGCAGGCTTAAGAGGAGCTAAAGCTTGTCATAAAGTCTGAAACATCTCACTTTGCAAAAGCTGACTGACGAAAACGGTTTCTAGATTTTTTGTCATTTAGTCACTGGAAAAATTCACTGAAAAAATGAGCCGAAGAAAAACACTTTTGAAAGACAAACAAGGGTGAGGATGCCGCCTTGATCGAGTAGCATGTTTCTTTTTAATTTTATTCATTTCTTTTACACTGAAACTCAAGACGACAGTTGAGAATGCTGCGAGCCCCAAGAGAGTGTAAAAAACGTATAGTTCAGAGCATTTGGAAATAGTGTAATAAGAGTTTTAACTCCGAAAATGCTGACTTGAAACTATTCTATCAAGCTTCACTACAAAAGTTCTATTTTTTCTTGTGTTCAAAATGAAAGAAAAATTTGACGCTGTTTTCGCCGTTTTCATATGTTCAGGATTGAGCCCACCCTAGGCAGAAGTCTGGTTACGTCGTTACTA
>CAJNOP010004594.1:0-10223 GCA_905250075.1 Rotaria sp. Silwood1 | reverse complement strand
AATTGAACAACGAACGATAATTTAAGAAGGTTTATAAATTCTGTGACTTTAATTCAGATTTAGAAATAAAATGATAAACTAAAAGTCTTGTTAGCGCAATTCATTTTGCGAATGATATATGGAATTCGAATAAATTCCTTAGCCTCTCTTAAACTAACAGAACATACTGAAATTAATAATATCTTGTAGATTTTAGTTGCTTCTCAAGCCAATCAATCGCTGGATTTCGAACAGAAAATTTTGTTTTTTTTTTGGAGAGGATGATGTAGCTGAAAAACTTCGGCTTGCCAATTATAATTAGCATTCTCTTTAAGAATATGTGTGAGTTCCACAAAACGAGATATATATAACTTCTAAAATCAATGAAAATTTATTATTATTATAGAGACGTGCAGGAGTAGCTCATTCTAAATAGTAATGGTTATACATATCTACATAGTTTCTCTCGAAAATACACTTACTAAATGTCCAAGGAAAATCATCTGATCGTAAACGATGCAAAGTTTGTAAATGAGGCATATGAGTACTGAGAAAAGACACAAGATTCTTTCCAACGTAAATCGAGTCATTAGAGACATAATGACAACTAGGAATACTGAATTCAGCACATTGAATAGAGCTTAATAAAAAATAAAAGAATATTAGAAATCTTCTAGAATTTATTGCCTTGAATAATTTGATACTTGCATTGAAATAGAATGAAACTAGGCGTCTACAAAGCTCGAGTTATTCAATCTTGGTCAGACTCATTTAGGATCTGACTGAACCCAAGCCAAACTAATGCTAAGTCTAACAAAGTTCAAACTCGACCAAGTCTAAACTGTTCAGTGTAGGTTCAGCTTGAAGCAAATCTACGATATAACGAATAACTAATATAAAGATGAAAATTATTTAAAATTTTGATATTTTTTACATAATATCGAAGACTTCACTAAAGTACTATGGTCATTTTCTTATTATTCTTTTTGTTTTTAAATTTTTGTATTTTACAATAATATTTCTTATTATCTTCCCTATTTTTATTTATCAATAAATAAGAATAACAAGACTTTATTTCATTCTTATTCTTGAAAACATATATACGATGATCAGTTTTCAACAATCCATGTGACCAAATCAATTATGAAAAGAAAACTATTTTTTGTTAAATTTCAAGTAAGATAACAAATGCAATAGATACTTAAGTTGAACTGGTGTTGAAATGAAATGAGCAAATGCTTTTGTACGTACTTTATTTAGGTTCATTGATTGTACTAACAACTTTTAAAAAAAGCTTAATTTCTTTTTGAAAGTTAATTTATTTATATATTTCAAGTAAAAAAAAATAAACTTATTCTAAAGAATATTTTCTAAAGACAAAATAAATAAATAAAAGTGATACTTTATATAACATAATTATTTGTTTGATTTTTACAAAGAGTATTAAATATATTTCATGAAAATAAAAAAAATATTTCATTACAGTTGATCTTCGCCCAATACATATGTGTTAGAATGAAGACAGAGACGACTTTTGATAAGATTCTGATAGTTTATTTTATCATAGCTTTCGAAATGCTTTTTCAATGGATAGTTATATCTTCCGTTTCAGAAATGATACATAAGATCGTTCAATATCGTCGTACGGTAATATGAATATGAATCGATTCTACTAGGATTTATCAAAGAACTCATTTAGCAACAACAATCAATTTAAGTTTCAACTTTCGAATCTCAAAAACATTCCGATTCTATTTTTATGTGCATGTCAGCTGTATGTTAAAATGGGTGGGTGTGGGTGTGGGTGTGGGTGGGTGTGGGTGGGTGTGGGTGTGGAGTGTGGGGTGGGTGTGGGTGCGTGTGGGTGGTTGTGGGCGTGGGTGTCGATGTGGGTGTTCTTCATCACAGTATATATCTACACCCATGCCCACCCCACCCCCATCCCCACACTCACACCCATACCCACACCCACACCCACACCCCACCCACACCCACCAACATCCCACACCCACACCACACACCCACACCCCACCCATAGCCACACCCACACCCTCAGGTGTGCACCTCCCAAAAATCAAGATTTTTCTGTTTTTCCCAGCAAAAAAAGCAAATTTTGGCTAGTTTTTACGTTTTTCTTAGAGATTGCTGTTGAAAATACTCCTCTGCACCTCCTCCCCCAAAGTCTGATCCTTCGCGCGGGGCCTGACGACAGATTACACAAAAGCACCCATTTTTCTAGAAAAAGCACTCGCTACAGCAAAAAAATTGGTTCCAATAACGCATTCTTGACTACAGATAATATTACGTAACATAAACTATGTAAAAGAGGAGATTTGAATTTCGTTGACCTCTGCTATGTAAAAGAAAAGGAGTTTCGGAGAAAGGTATCCAACTGCAGATCCTTTTTCAGGGTTCTGTACTTTTGACGGAACATTTTTTTTGGTTCTGTTCAAGCTGCAGAACTTAAAAATGGATCTGCAGTTGGATATCGTTCTGAAAAACTCCTTTTTTTTACAGAGTGGTTATCTCAATAAATTTTTCTGACTTTCTAATCCTATTATACAGTTTTTATCATTCTTCACCACATATTTACACTCGCAATCAGAAAAATTCGCACCCAAATGAAGTATACATGTAGAAAAAGCCGTATTACACTAGTAGAGTAATGTTGGTAACTAAGATATGCCAATATTTCTTGATTACGTTGGAAAACCAGCTAACAAGATGTCATCAAATGAAGACAAAACTTGATACGAAAACAAATATTGTAAGCAGATATGTAAAATAAGAATATGTACATGAACGGAAGCTAGTACACCCAAGAAAACACCTCAATCCACACAAAGATTGCTAGGTGACAAAAAATTTGATCTGGCACAAAAATTAGAAGAAGCTCATAAAAATGTTCAAATCTCAGTAAATTCTCCTTTTCTTCAGAAGATCTGGTAGCCGTTACCCACATCTACTTCACCTTCGCTGTCAGCCTCAGCCTCATTGCAGCAGCACCATAAAGATAAAAAATATGCTGTCAGATAGCTTTTTTTATAGAAACAATTCGCATAATTATAGAAATCTTGCGAAAGTTTTATCTTCTTAACTTACACGCTTTAAAAAAAAACGAATTAGTATGAGATGTTAAAACAAAAGGGACCGACTGTGCATCATTTGAAGGATAAACAATGCAAAATACAATTTAAAAAGCCTCTTTTATAGTTTCTACGTATTGTGACTCTATGTAACGTTTTCATTTCTTGTCGACTGCAATGGGTTTCGTAGCGTTTTTTTTTCAGCAATTAGGAAACACAATTTGAAAAAGAACATTTCGCATTGTTTCAAATACCTAATGTAGCAAACTATCTTCAATTCAAGTGAAATACATTGAACGCGTTCTCTCTCGAAGAAGTGCTGCAAAATGCATTGCATAATCTTGAAAACGCATCATTAACAATCTTGAATGCAAAACTAATTCAATATGTTTATTATCACTAACTCTGAAGTGATCATTTTAATGAAAAAGTACTTCTATGAATGGCGTTGAGTTAAATCGTAACTGTATTAATCTTAATATATTTATTTTGTTGCGATCTCTATGTTCGATTAGATTTAATTTAACTTTTCGTATTGTAGATGGCAACCTTTAGCTATATTTTACCAAAAATCGCAGTTCGCAAGATTGAACTGGGGCAGAAAATATTAGCTTAAAATCATTATTTCTTGCTTCTATGGAAAGATCCCACCGTCATCGCATAACGCCTTGTTACGATATTTGATCCATTCATTTATTACATTTTGATGCAATTAAATAAAAGGTTTAAGAAGCAATAAGTCTCAGAACGGAGAGAGAGAAAAAAGAATTTTTACGTATACTTATGAGTGTTTCAGGATTCACATTCATGCCTATATCCACGTACATATTTTATAAGCATTGTTATTTTGTAACATAGGACCAACAAGCATTAATCAAGTACCTCTTCTAAGCAAGAATTTTCTTCTTCTATTTCTTGACAGATTATTATAAGTTTTGATATACGGCTTTATTTTATTTTTTAATTAAACATTAAGGATTTCTAGATTAAATGTCTTTTTCTGCGGACACCATAGAAAAGTTATGTTCTTGTTTCAATGTCATAAATATTTTGTTCTTTAGTTTGGAATAATTTTCATTTTCTTGAGTTTATCGAAGCATTCGATGAAACAATCTGCTGAATCGATCTTTGTTGTCCAACCAAATTTACGCGCTTTACTGAGATCAGCTGCAACATCGAATGGTATATTGACGATGGCGTCTAGAATATAACATGAATATACAAATTAGTTTTATGTATTAGAGCTCTGGAAAAATAAAATATTCATCATATAACTAGAATTTTTCATAGAACCTTTTAAAAATCTTATCATCTCAATCTATCATATTCTAGAGAATGTTTTGAAAGATTAAATTATGATTATCAGTAACATTAACAGATCCCTACTGAACTTTAAAGAATATAGATAACAGCTAGAAACATGATACATATAAACGTGATGAAATATATGATAAATATTTCTATTTACAAATTTTAAAGATTTCTAGAAAAAAGATGGAACCGATATTTAATAAATATAAATTTTTAGAGATTCATTCTTTTATTTGATATTCAAAATATTTTGCGACTTTATATATCTAAGTTTTTATACTTACCCATAAACGTCCAGGTTGAATACTCAAAAGCTGATTCGTCAATATTATTGTGTTTGGCAATTTGATGCCATAATTCTTTCTGCTTAGGCATATATTCAGATATAATCAATTGTGGTGCGTTTTTGTCTGCTGGAAATTTTTGTTCATGATGAGCAAAACCAAAATATCTAAAATGTTACGTATGAAAAGAAATAAAAATGAATTAAATTAATATGCCAACAAGTTTACTTCTCGATTTTTGGCCATATATTTCGAAATCGAAATTCGTCACCGTTATGTATATTAAATGCTTGATTGAGTGTTTTTTGATTAGTTGATGACCATAGTTGAAAACGAGCATTTATCCACGATGATGAATGATCGACAATTACATTCCAACCAGTTTCACTTCCAGGATAAATAAGTGGTTCACCTTTTTCCTTTTGAATAACAGCATAGATAGCCAGACTCAGAACGAAATTCATGAAGTTTCCTATATAAAAATCATATTCAAGAAATAAACTATTTATAAAAGAATCAAAACTTACCTTTGGAAACACCGATAATGACATTCGGTCGAGTAATAACATAATTCCAATGATTTTGTTGAGCATATTCTTTGATAAGATCTTCTTGTGTGTAATAGAAATTCACGCCTTCATGACGAGGTGCATCTTCAGTGAACGGAAGAGGAGCTACATGTTTACCTCCTTTGTGTACACCGTAATACTATATAATAAAAGAAGTTTAGCTAAATATTCAAAATTAAAAATCACGTATAATTACTTTGTAGCCAGTTTGTAACATAACACATTGAACATTTTTACCTGCCACCTTTTTTGTTGCATCGAGTGCTTTTTGTAGAAGAGCTTTATTAACTTGATCCAATTCATTGTCATCCGCTTTCTCAATATATGTATAATGGAACATGTGAGTAATCTTTTGCCCATCTGCTGCACTCAATTCGGATGCAATTTCATCAATACTTGCTTTCATAATATCGATTGAAATAAAATGAATACGATCATCTTTAATATCAGATAATATAGGTCGTCGAGAAATACTAATAATTTTGCTCCATTCATTGCGAGGTTGTTGTGTGATTATTTCAATCATTGCCATACCAGATATTCCGTTGGCACCCCATATGCAAGCAACTTTTCCCGGATTACTCGATGAAGCCATTGTCAAGTGTAGCTTACTTATAGTACTTTACACTTATGCTATATATGATAGCTAAATACAAAGAACACTATTTAAAGTATCAAAATATGCATAGATAATGTATATTATGATATTATTTTTCTATTTCACCGAATTAGTAAATAGGAAAATTTTCATTCAAACGTTATAATTATAAATTGTTAAACAGTGATCAACAGGATTGAAGAAATTCATTGAAAACTTATGATTTTCACGATGAATTATCGTTAAAACAAGTATTCAACGAATTTATTCGAGAATCAACCAAACGTTTTCGTAATTTGTTGTTTTACTACTTAGCCATTTACTTTCTGACATAGCTAGTTGTTTTCCATGTGAGCACTCATCTCTATTCTATATCATCATTTCCTCAATGTTCTTTTGATACTAAAATATTTATCTCTGTCTTATCGAAATCATTGCAAGTTTTCAATCAAACCAAGCTGTATTATCTTCTTAGTCAACTAGCTGCCTGACTATCGTTTGTACAGTGATAGACGAAAATCATTTTCGATAAATACTTGCTACATATATCTTTCGAAATTTCAAAATATTTAATTTGTCAACAAGCAAACAATAAAGATGTATTTGCTTCATTTACAATGTAGAATAGATTGACTTAATAGACAAAACCTAATTCTTATAATGAGATGATAAAGAAGACGCTGGAAAATCAGAACTGAATTGTTACACTTTGCATCTGGTCCTTCATCAATGAACCTGCCTCATGAAACAAATAAACAAAACAAGACATGCTAAAAGATACCGTGTGAAGACCTTTACAATCTAAAATGGAGTGCTTAGTTCAACTGTGCAGCTATGCCTTTCTAAAAAAAGAAAAGAAGTATTCTATGACTGATTTTCGAAACTACGAAAATAGTTACAAAAAATTTTATTCTTGTTTGTGAAATTTAAGATAAATAACTGAAATATTCATTATCTCATAGTTAATAAGTTATTTACATTGTGCTCTATGATATAGATATAATGTTCTTAATAAAATCTATTCTGTGACTAAAATATGAAATGAACAGTGCAAACATTCATTATTAGTCACTCAATATTCTAATCAAAATGAAATTTAGGAAATAATAGTTTAAAAGGAACATGAACACCTACGTAGAAGAATAGCTCTGTGCACAATCGAATAAAGACGAGAGCTTTTAATGCAGACACACTCAAACTCATTTGGTTGTTGATGAGGAGAAAATAGTAAACAATATTCATGTATTTAAGAAAATGTTACTTTGTTTTCTTCGTAAAGATATGTTCAGAACTCTACAGATGGTGCAATACCTGCGGATTCTCTGAAAAATTAAAATTAAAAAGCCTCTCATTTCTCACAAAACAAAAAAAAGTAATCAATAAAAACACTCATCTTTACTTTTTGTGTTCAAGCAGAGAAATATCGACTATTTATATTGTTTCTATCACAAGAAAAAGTAATAAGGAGAAAGAGGAACTGAAACGAAACAAATAAATTGAAAGAAAGGTCAATACTTCTATTCTTTGCAAGAAAGTGAAAAAGAGCTCGAAAAATACTCATCATTACTATTTGTTGTCGAGAAGAGAGAGTTAGACTACTAATATCATTCTTACAAGAAGAAAAGGTGATGAGGTTGAAAAAAACCGAAGGAAAAGAAAATATAAGAAAAGAAAAATGAAAGAACATAAAAAACAAGTGAAGAAAAGAAGAGGTGCGTTGACAATCAAAAATAGCTTTTTGGGAAGTAATATTAATAATAAAATATCATCGCTACGTCCATATGTACGAAAAGAAGAAGAGCTTGTTATGTAGACGCGTCAAAAATTAGTTGTTTTCCAGTTACAAAAAAAATCGCCAGTCTACATTACTATATGTAAAAATAAGCTAGAAGAGATTTTATTTACATCAAAGAAATCAAGTAACAAAGTATTCCGTATTAACTACTGAAATGTTCTACCAATATTAACTGACTGAGCAACCATTCATTTCAACATTTAAAGAAAACATTTCTATCACTTTATGCTTCGTGGCTTAATTTGATGGAATAAGTGAAATCTTTTGTATTAGAAGCTGAAAAATATCAGGATTTTTCCAAAGGAAAAGAAATACAACGGAACATTGGAAGCAAAAAAAATGGAGGAATAAGAGAGAAGCTTTTTATAGAAGATAATAAAACAGGGAGGCATTCTTAGAAGGCTCAACTCATCATAATATTTGTTGAAGGAAGAAAAGATTATTTATGCTAGAAAGAACCAAAATATTTTATGACGCATCAGAACCGATGAAAAAAATTATGAAAAGGAAACGAAAGTGATAGTTTTGAACTGTTGACAGAGAAGGAAGAAAAAACGGGAAAATAGTGTTGTCGTTGGGTGTAAAGTTGAAATCGAAGAATTTTGCCTGATAATATTAAAAAAAACCAGATTTTTTTAAATGATTGTTTCTTATAACAAAAAAGAGAGCCTGACAAGAGACTTATTCACATGCCTTTTATATAGAAAGCTCTTT
Source organism: Rotaria sp. Silwood1 (assembly GCA_905250075.1). Taxonomy (NCBI): domain Eukaryota; kingdom Metazoa; phylum Rotifera; class Eurotatoria; order Philodinida; family Philodinidae; genus Rotaria; species Rotaria sp. Silwood1. The sequence continues at coordinate 1,887 of CAJNOP010004594.1, read as the reverse complement.
AAAAAGTAAGGGAGAAGAGCAGTTTAAAATCAACCAGCAAGAAGAATAAGTAAGAAAAAAGTTTTAATCATTTCATTGGACTATATGAATAGCAATGATACATCTTTATTTGACATGATCAAAGAAAACAAATACTATTAGGGGACTCCTTTCACCAAGAAAAATACACCAAATATTCAAAATTGCATCTGAAGCATAATAGTATTTAAGAGACTTTCCATGTAAAGATGAGAGAGTTTTCGTATAGCAAAAAATGTCGGAGTAATCGATCCCTACTGACTAGATTTATCAAACGTACACGACTTACTAACTCAAGTACTAGAGAATATTTATAGATAATTATACTTGTCATATACTCCGACGACTATTAATATGAGTCGTTTCTTTAGGATTCCCTCACTGGCGATAGCATGAATAATCAAGGTAGTACTCATTCATGTTTTTGGAAAAAAACATACCAAAGCATCAATGCACTAACATGTACAAAAATAAAAAACGTTAAATCAAACAGAAAAACGATGATATTCAATAGAAATTCGACAAATAATATCTTGAAAACTCATTTTTATTATTTTTGATTTTTAAATGACGACTTATTTCTAACCCTTTTATTGATGACTATATTGAATCAACAGAATAATGAGTTGCCATTATTAGCGATGAATACAAATTTTTAGACTAATAAATAACGTTTTCGATATAAAAAAGCAACTAATGGACCAAAACATCAATAGCATGCTTTCAGATACATTATTTCTGTTTCAATAATTTTCATATACAAATCTTATACGAATCTTAAACAATTTTTTTCAATTTTTCTTTCAATATATCACTGAAAAAAGTGTATTTATAAGTTTAATATATTCAATTTTTCAAGATCTTAAAATCGGATTCTTATGCTTTCAACAAGATAACATTACTTGTAACCTTATATTAAAAGATTGCTGTATAAATAACTGTTTGCCAAGCGAGATCAAATATTTATTCAGAAAGAATCAAGTATGTTGCAGGATGACTATGCCTAATCTTGAAATAGGTTGACATTAAAAACATCCCGTGATATATATTTACTTGAATATATTTTGTATTTTCAGCCGTCAACACCTTTGGACAAATGAGAAATAACCTTCAATAGAGGGCATGGTTAGACAATTACAATAGTGATACGTAGTCATTTCTCATTCTGTAAATATGAATATGTTTTATGTAGCAGAAAAAAATCTAATCATATTTTGAATAAACAATAGTTAAATATGTATTAATAGAAATCTTTTTTTTTTGTAAATATTGAATAAATTATTGTGAATATTATTTATACAAACTTTTAATCCTTCAGAAAAATCTTTATCATCTATATTACGATCTTGTAATAAATATCTAAAACGTTGTAAAATTGCAATCATTGTTTGTCCTTTTAACCATAATTTCATAATTATTTCACGTTCTTGTCCTTCATGTAAATGATAATCACGTTCAATTGCATTCATAACATCTTGATAAGAAAGAAGATTCTATAACAATAATATTTAAAAGTACATAATTCATAACAAGAAAAAAAATTCTATTATTTTCAAAAGACTTTATACTTTTAAATTAATAGATGCAGCAACCGCAACAAATTGACTTGTTTCTAATGAACGATTTAATCGTGAATCTTGATTCGATTGAGATAAAATTGGATTTTGTTGAATAATATTTTCCATTGTATTTGTATTTTCTTTTAAAATTTATTCTTAATTCTTCATGATATTCATTTATAATCTATTATATAAGAAGAAGAATAATATAATAATTTTCTATTTCTTAATAAATAAATTTTTATACTTCTTGTGATGATGAATGTTGATTGGTAATAAGTTTTTCTTCGATCCAGTTATTCTATCTGTT
>CAJNOP010004593.1:0-10224 GCA_905250075.1 Rotaria sp. Silwood1 | reverse complement strand
TCAAAATGACAAATACCAAATTGAAAACGGAGCGTCACACTTGAGAACCTTCCCTCGTTAGTCATCGACACGGTGGACACAAAAATAAGCGCTCGATTTTCGATATTTAGAAGCAATCTTCGGCGATGCTGTTCTCTGATTTTAATTAACCTTTTCATTGAAAACAATTAAAATCAAAGGATATCATATCTTGTAATCTGGGATATGTGTCAAAGGTTAATTTAATGTTTCATTTATCATTTGCCGAGCCACGAAGTTCGAAAAACGATTTAACATTTGAATTTCAACAATAAAACTAGAAGGAAATGCGTTGTATGACCATCATGATTCAAATCGATTATAATTTGAATAATCTACTTAAAATCAGAACTTTTTTTCTAACATTAATCGTCTAGTTTCCTTTCAGTCCGTTCTCTACCATTATTTCATATCTATTTTAGTTCGGTATTACTAATGTACTATTCAGTCTATTTTAATTCATTTTGACTGGCGTCTAACGTCAAAAGATTATCAAGCAATAGATCTTCAAGTTCTTTATTCATTAAGTTCAACACCAAGCTGTTTTCTTTAAAAAGTATCTCATAAAAAAATCAAAAATACTATTTTGATAGGCCGACTTCAAACCTAGGTTTAGAATAGCTTCAATTAACCTTGAACGAAAATTTTAAACAGAATTATCAAAACTTTCCAGTCCTTGTCAATAAATGTATCGACTTATAATATCTCTCTAGTTATTTTATTCGGTTTTTGTTTATCATTCATAAATCTCAAAAAAATAAGATTGAAGTTGTTTTTCCAAAATCATATCTTACCAAATGGACTCTTAACAAGTATTGGTTCAATAGATTCACATGGTTCTGATCGACCGTATTTATTTTCTGCACTGACACGAAAACGATATTTAGCACCATCAAGTAATTTACTAACAATTGTTTTTCTTTCTTCAATACTCATAACACACACTTCATCCCATGATGCAGCACGTCGTTCTTCACATTTTTCAATACAATAACCAGTTAATGGTGAACCACCATCATCATCTGGTTCTTCCCATGTTAATTCACACTCTCCAACATCCAATAATTTAACAATTAAATTCTTTGGTTTATTTGGTCGATCAAGTATTTCAATTGTACCATTTCTTTGATCTTGTCCATAATCATTTTTCAGTGTTATTTCATATAAACCTGAATCATTTCGATTTGTATTATCGATTGACATTTGTATATGTCCATGTTTAAGTAATTTATTTTTTATTTTATTATTTGTTTTATTCCATTCAATTGTTGGTTCAGGCCATCCATGATATAAAACATCAATAATTAATGGTTGATCATGTTTAATTAATTTTGAATTTGTTTGAAATGAATGAATTTTTGGTGGTACTTGTAATTTTAAAAATGCTTGTGCTTTTTTATCACGTGCTACACATACATATTCACCTTGATCATCAATATCAATTTGTAATAATTTTAAACGATAAATTGTATCTGTATTATGAAATTCAATTTTATCTTTTAAATAATCTAATTCTTTTTTATTATGTAACCATTTAACTTGTATACCAGGTCGATTTAATTCACATTCAAATAAACAAATATTTGGTAATTCAGTTAATATTTGATCTTCTGGTTTACGAACAAAGTAAATTGGTATTTCTTCAACAATTACTTTACCTATTGTTGTTACATCATCAGCTTGACATGTTATTATACCAATATCTTCATTTCGTACATCATTTATTGTTAATTTTAATGTTTTATTTGTTTTATCAAATTCAATTAAATATTTATCTTTATCATGAATTTCATCAATTAATTTTCCATTATGTAACCATTTAAAATCAATATCACGTTTAGCTTTAATATAAGTTAATTTTGAAACTGAACATTGAAAGTTTCCTGAATCACCTTCTTTAACACCAACATCAGTTAAACGTTCCGTAAATCGAACTTTTTCTTCATCAACAATAATTTGACATTGTGTTTTAACATCTGCGACACAACATGTATATTGTCCTTCATTATCAATAGTAACATTTTTAACAATTAAACGTAATTTATTTTTTTCACGACTTATATCATATTTTGTACCTGAATGAATTTGTTGATCATTAAAAAACCATGATATAGGTTTATCTGTACGATTAACAATACATTCAAGTATTAATGTTTGATCTTCAAGAATAGTACGATCTGATAATTTTTGAAGAAATTCAACTTCAAGATCACCAACAATTAAATTAGCAGATGTACGAATTTGATCTGTACCAGCTGTACATGCATATTCACCCGAATCAGTTAAACTAGCATTGATAATTGTTAATGTTTGTCGTTTATTGCCTGATGATTTTGAAATTTCAAAACGACCACCACCAACGATTTTAACACCATCACGATACCATTGTATAGGTATTTCAGTTTCTGTACGTGTTGAATGTGTTTTAGATATTTCACATTGAAATGTAACTGTTTCACGTTCAATTGTTTTAATATCTTCAAGTAATTGAGTGAATGTTACAGGAATTTCTAAACAAAAAAATCCATTTTTTTTTTTATTTTCGAAATCTATGAAATGTGATGATCAGCACTCTTCAATTAAAGTTCTACTGTATAGTTGAATAAAAAAGACTTTTTTTATTTACGAATCGATAATCATATATATATATATAAGCACAAAAAAAATTTACCTTTAACAGTAAGTTTAGCACTAACAAATTTATCCATAATAACACAACGATATTCAGCTTCATCTTCAAATTGTGCATGATGAATAATTAACTTTTGTATAGGTCCTGAACGTTCAATAGAATATTTAACTGTTGTTCGTAATTCTCGATCAACATTACGAAACCATTTACAAATAATTGTTTGTCCTGTTTTTTTCCATTTTGATTTATTTAATTCACATTCAAATTCAACATTTTCATCTTCAAAACATTCACGATCTTGTAATGGTGTTGCTGTTAAAACGAATTCTGGTGGTAATTCATCAACAGTTAATTGTGCTGATGATTTAACACGTGATGATGTACCACTACTAACTTGACAAGAATATGTTTTTTCATCAGATAATTCAATATTACGAATAATTAATGTATATTTGGTTTTATCATTTAGTGTTGAATATTTTGAATTACTAAAATCAATTGGTTCATCATCACATTTCCATACAAGATTTATATTTGGTTTATTTAATTCAACATAAAATTCAGAAAATTCCGCTGTACCTTCCATACAAGTTTTATCATTCAATGGAATAATTATATCGATTGGAGCTTCTATTAAATAAAAAATAAACAAACAAGTATAAAAAATGATTTAATAGAAAAAAAATATTTAATTTACCAGTAACAGCAACTTGACATGATTGTTGTTTATCTTCAACTTTAATAGTATAAGTTCCAGCATCAGTCATTTTTGATTCTTTTATTTCTAATCGATAAAATCGTCCATCATTTGTTGCTATAAATCGACTTTCTTCTTCTTCTTCTTCTTGACTTGTTTTGATTTCTTCATCATCTTTCAACCATGTCACTTGACAATTATCTTTACTTAATGTACAACTTAATTTTAATGGTTGACCTTCTGTTACTGTTAAATCTTCAAGTGAACGAATAAATTCAACTGGTGCTTCTAAAAAAAATTAAAAAGTTTTTTTTAAACGAAAAAAAAATTAAATTTACCTTTCATTTTCACTTGACACGTTGTATTTGCTTCTTTTATTGTACATACATATTGTCCATCATCTTTCATTTTACATTCATATATTGTTAATGTATGAACTTTATCAGCTGTTTTAATAAGTACACCATCAAGAGGACTATGTGTTAAAACTTGTCCATTACGTGTCCATATAGCTAAATTATCTCGTAATGGTTTATTTGTTTCACATTCAAGTACTAATTGTTGTTTTTCTACAACAGTTACAGTCTCATCTAATGGACGAATAAATTCATATGGTAATTCTTTAACAGTTAATTTTCCAGATGTTTTTTCTTGTCGACATACACAACCATATATAGCTGTATCATCTAATTCAAGACGATTTATAATTAAGCGTTGAATTTTATTATCAACTTCAAAACGATAATGATCATTTGGATAAATTTCCATTGTATCTTTATACCAACGACATTCAACATTACGTTTATTAAGTTCACATTCAAGAATACATTGTGACCATTCATCGAATTCAATATCTTTTAATGGACGGATAAATTGAAGTTTTTTCTCTAGACATAAAAAAAAAAATTATCAATTCGTATGTCCAAGTACATCAATTTAATAATCTCTAATATACTTAGCAAATTTTTAAATCAAATCTGTTACGTGTCTATCATTGAGAACTGGTCTACGATTTAATTGAAAAAATTTTTACAATGCTCTTTCAAACGCAAAACTGAGAGGAGAAATGAATACAAATCACTCTAACTAGAGGCATATTATGCTTTATTTCTCCAACATATTAGAAAGAAAGCTTTTGAATCGCTTCAAAAGTTTCAATTCATCTATGACGAATATAAATCGATCTGCAGAGTTTAATCGTTTTTCGGAAGTAATTTGGTATGTATATATTTTAACAAGAATAAATCAATCTTCATAACAAACATGAGAACTAAACTTTTATAGAATAGTGTCTATAGGAATTATAAGACGAGATATCGACTAGCTCTCAGTTAAAGATTCCAATAAAATAAGCGGACAGAACTGTTCGAGCTGAACATATGCGGGATCAAGTTTTTTTTTGGTCCAGATCTCGATTCCAGTGACCAAGATCGGAATTATTCCCGCACATATCTAATTCGAGTATATCAAATCCTATCATTACATCTACTCAAACAGTTTATTTGATAGAGCCTAGAATTAAATTTGTCGACTTCTACATCCGATAAGATATTCTAGCAATGACATTTATATGATTTTATTACCTTTAACAGTAACAATAGCTTTGCTTGTTTTATTATTTATTTCAGCTTGATAGCGTCCTTCATCAGTTAATTGACATTCATCAATAATTAATTTAACAATAGGACCGACTTTTGATGTTTTAATACGTTCATTATCAATAATTAATCGATCACCATTAAATGACCAAATAACTTCATCATCGGGTCGATCTTTTGTCAGAATACATTCTAATATAAGTGGTTCATCTTCAATAACTGTTGTATTTTCTAAACCAATCTCAAATTCAGTTGGAGCATCTATAAAAAAAATTAAAACAGAAAATTGTTGTTTTTTTTTTATATAAAATTCATTTTTGTTTTTCTTTTCGATAAATTACCTTCAACTTGAAGTGTACCAATTGATTTAATATCTTCATTAAATTGACATGTATATTTTCCTGCATGTGTTAATTTTACTGAATTAAAAACTAATGCATGTATACGTCCATGAGTTTCTATTCGAATTTCATCATTTGAAACTAATGCTTGTTGTTCATCATCTTTAAACCATTGTGCAATTTTATTTTCTTTATTTATTTCACAATCAAGATGATAATCAGATGTATTTTCCATAATTGTTGATAGATCTTTTAAAGGACGTGTAAAATATACAGGTAATTCATTGATTTTAATATTTGTATTTGCTTCAATATTAGCTTCGTTTATACGAAATGTATATTTTCCTTGATCATTAAGTTTAAGATCATGTAATTTTAATTGATATTTTTCACCTTGTACACTCATTTTAATACGTTCATTATTTTCAATTGGTGTACCATCTTTCAACCATTCATATTTTAAGAAACTTATTTTATTTAATTCAATATTTAATATTAAATCATCATTTTCAGTTATTATATATTCATCATTTAAACCTTGTACAATAGCTAATGGTAATTCATTAACATGTACTTTACATGATGAATCAACATGTTGTGATGGATATAGACATGTATATGTTCCTTGATCATCCATTTGAATATTTTTTATTATTAAACGATGTACAAGATCATTATGTTCAAGAAATATACGTTGTTCATCCGTAAAAGATGTTAATTGTGTTGAAAAACGATACCATTCAACATGAACAGATTTATTTAATTCACATTCAAGAATTAATTCTGATGAACGTTCTTGTATATCAACATCAGTTAATGGACGAATAAATTCAACAGGAATTTCTAAAGGTAAAAGTTATGTTGTTTAATGATAAAAAACAAATCTAAGAAATATTATTAATATATACATTGCGGAGGATAAATGAGGCACTTTTTTTCGACTAACAAAAGTGCTGAAAGATATTGTTAGAGATTCTACGAAAAATCCTCAAATTTTCCTTTACATTACTAAGATCTTTACTAAGTAATATATGATCAGATACACCAATTGATATTATTATTCATTGTTAGTGACATAGCTCAATATAGATTGGCAACCATTAAATCAGCAGGTAAGTACAAAAATTTTAAAATCTATATCAAGAAAACATCATTCTCTAAGATTAAAGCTTGTAGTATATATCTACAATATTATTTTGTATCTACCTAATGTTTTAACGATTTCAGTTCCATGTGACAGTCTTTTACTATCATATTAGTTGAGATCGTCTCTTACTTGATTTCGTGTGAATTTTAAAATTATATTATTTGTTTAAAACTTTTTTAAACTTACCTTTAACACTGACAAATGCTGAACTCTTTCTGTCACTTTCTGTAACAACATCATAATTTCCTTCATCATTTGGTGACATATTACTAATAATTAATCGATGAGTTTTTTCTTCTGTTTCAAATCGACATCGATCATCTGGTTTTAATTCTTGATTATCAAAAAACCATTTAACTTGTTTATTAGGTTTTGTCACAATACATTCAAGTGTTAATGTATCATATTCTGTTAATGATTGATTTGATAATGGTTTTTCAAAATCAATTGGCAATTCATTAACTGTTAACGTTGCTTTTGAATTAATTGTTTCATTATAAATACATGAATATTCTCCTGTATCATCAAGTGTTAATGAATGAATTTCTAATTGAAAGTAACGTTGATTTGGTTCACCTTTACGTATAAAACGTGTATCATCTGGTAATTCTGTACCATTTTTAAGCCATTTAACATTTTCAATTGGTTTTGTAAATATACATTCAAATGTTATTTTATCTTTTTCGATACCTATTGTATCAACAAGATGTTTACCTATTTCAATAGGTCTTTCTGTAACAGTTAATTGCATAGATGATTCAATTTCACCAACTTCATTTGTTAATTTAACAGCATACGTTCCTGTATGTTCTAATTTTGTTTCTAATATAATTAAACGATTTTTTTCTATACGATATTCATTTGATGTTGATGATATTATTTCATTATTTCTTGTCCATTCTATTGTTGGTTCAGGAAAACCTTCAGCTTGATATTCAATAGCATATTGTTCAACAAACTCATGACATTGTGCATCTTTTAATTGTTCAATAAAATAAGGTCGAATAAGAACAAGTAATTTCGTACGCATTGTAGCTGAACCAAATTCATTTGTTGCATGACATATGTATTCATCTTCATGTGCAATTTTATTAACTTGTTTTATTAATAATATTGATGCATTTTGATCAGTATCAAATGCAATTGAATAATTTTCATCTTTATCTGATAATGTTTTATCATTTGATGCTCGACTCCTAAAATAATAAAAAGAACAAATTGATTAGAAATATGTATTTTTTTTCCTTTTATTTACCAAGTAAATTGTGGTAATGGATAAGCATCAATTGAACTTTCAATTCTTGTATCATCACCTTGAATAGCTTTAACTGTTTTACCAAATTCAGATGAAAATTGTGGCGATTTTTCACAAGTTACTTTCACTTTTTTAGATTTAACACTACCACCACCATTTGATAATGTACATGAATATTCACCAATATGTTTTGGCTGTGTTGAAGAAAAACGTAAATGATATATACGTTTATCATTTTCATCAATTAGAGATTCAATTTCACCAGGAATTAATGTTAAATCTTGATTATTAAATGTCCATTTACATTGTGGTTGAGGTTTACCTTCAGCTATTATTATTAATTCACATGGTTCACCTTTTTGAACTGTTTTGCCCTCGAGATCAGTAATGATTGTTGGTTTAATTTCTAGAAAAGTAGAACATTTTTTTTTTCATAAATACTATTTTATTATCATTTAGTTAACATCAATTAAAGAGCTATTTCTTTTCTAACTATATAAATATTATGAATTTAGTTCATTGGAACTATTATTCACACTAGATTTGATTAATCAATGTTATAGGTCAACAATAAATGACCTTGGCGTTTTTCTCTAACAATATCTGTCATCGTCTTGTGTACATGAACAAGTAAAGAATCAAGATTTGAGCTATTTATTGGCTGCTCTCAAAAGAAAGTTAAAGATCCAATTAGATCTTTTCGTTTGCTAGATGCTTAGTAAATTAAAAATTTTCACTTCACCCAATTGAAAATACTATAAGCGAACACTTCATGAGGCAAAATGTAGCAGAGGCATATATCTTGTCTTATAGAGTACTCATTTTCATTTTATTTATAAGTTTAAGAAATGAGTATCTAAATGAGATAATAAAACTAACGGTATCTTATCACGCATGCGTCTGCTAAAGACTAAATCCCTTCTGTTTACGTTTCAAAATTTGACCTTTATTCTCTTTAATACAAAAACTTAGTAACAAAGTTTAACAGTTGGCGTGATTAAGACACGAGCGGTATATAAGTCTGATATACCGAATAGCAACTCAAGTATCAGATTAAATTCAGTTTCAAACTGAATATTAAAGTTTACATTCAAATGATTGCTTAAATTTTGAATACATTTTCATTCTCCACTTATATTAGCTAATCAATATACTTTTCCCTAATAAATCAAAGTACTTCTTTTTTTTTAAACGTACCTTTCGGTGTTAAATTCATTTTTCCTTCAGCTTGTCCAACCATATTTGCAACTTGAACTGTATAGCTAGCTTTATCATCAATATCAACATGTTTAAAAACAAGTGCTTGAATACCCGTATCAACTTCATTAATAACTTCAATATTATCATTTGGTAAAGTTAATATTTCACCATTCTTTAACCAAGTTACATTAAATGGTTGTGAACCAGAAAATTTACATTGTATTCTAGCTGATTCTTCAATAATTGGTTGTGCATCTTGTGGTTTACCTTCTAATTTTGGTTTTACTTGTACAAGCAAATTGGCTTGATTTTCAATTGTTTGTTCATCATTTGTAATAACAACACGATATTTACCAATATCAATTAAATCTGTTTTATTGACAGTTAAATTTATTAATGGATATTTTGATTCAATTTTATATTTCGCTGATGCTTTTATTTCAATATCATTAAAATACCATGTAATTAATGTTGGTTTTGGTAAACCAAAACATTCGCATAAAAATGTTACGGGTTGCCCAACAATTGTAGCAACATCAGAAAGTGTTTTAGTAAATTGTAGATCAGCTTTAACAATTGTATTTACATTCACCTCAGCTTTTCCAGCTTTATTTTTTATTTGTAATGTATAACGTGCTTGATCATCACCATCAGCTTTAGTAATTTTAAATGATTCTTTATTATTTTCTTTATCAGATGTGAATATATAATTTGGATTTTCATTTAATTTAAGTTCTTTACCATTTTTCAACCATGTTATATCAACTTGTGGACGACCTTCAATTTCAAATTGATATTCAATTTCATCACCACGTTTTAAAAGTGTATCATCGATAGTAGCTGGTGATATACTTGGTGGAACTAAAGATATAAAAGAAAAATACAATATTACAAAAAAAAAGAAGAAAAATTTATTTAGTTAAATAACATACTTAAACATGAAAGTTTCGCTTTACTTGTAACCTCGCCAAATTCATTATGTATTCGCACATTGTATTCATCTTCATCTTCAACTTGAATATTATGAATTACTAATTGACGATGTTGATCATCGGACCATGTATATTTATCACTTAATTCAATAACTTTGTCATTTCCACGCATCCAAATAATTTCCGGTATTGGATATCCTTGAACATCAACAGTAAATATTGCATCTTGTCCTCGTAATACTTCAAGATCTTTCAATTGTGCTTTTAATGTTGGAGCTGTTGTAACATTTAATTGAATTGAATGTTCAGTTGTACCAATAGCATTTTCTGCACGACATAGGATGGTACCCATATGTTTAGTTGTATCAACTTGAGGTATACGAAGTGTATAAAGACCTTTATCA
>CAJNOP010004592.1:0-10225 GCA_905250075.1 Rotaria sp. Silwood1 | reverse complement strand
TGTAGAAGCATCATTGATGTTAATTGTTTTTGAACTACTTGTCTTTGGCGTCTTATTTGTAATTTATTTGTGTTTCTATATGTCAATAGCCCTGTTATTATCAGAATTGTACTTGGTAATAAACCATAATAAATAGGAAATGCAAAATATATTTGATAATTAACAAAAGCTTGATTTCCAACATATGTACAAGATAATAAACCCGTCAAGAGATTTTGTACTAATTCAGTATGTACAGCAAAAGGAAGAAAAAGAGCCAACCAAAATATAATTATTAGAATAATTGCCCATGTAGCTATTGATAATCGACTTAATTTTCTGTATTTTTCTTGTCGACAACTAACAAGAAATCGATCAATACTTGCTAAGCAAGTACATGTTAACGAAATTAAAAAACTAGCTTGACCAAACAAAGCACGAGTTTTACACCAAATAAGATTTGTAGTGAACCAATCAACATGAAAATTAACACTTAATATTTTTGTGAATAAACCATAAAATAAAACAATACAATTAATAAATGATATAACTAAAAATATAAATGCACATGGATTACGACGAGTTCGCCAAAGAAGACGAATATTAAGTAAATTTCCGGAAGTACCAAATATAAATATGGGGAGACCAAGATAAATTGTTATTGAGTTTGCTACTTGGTTAATTGACGACATTTTTTTTTTCTTATTTTTTTGAAATCTACAATGGAAGATATTTATTTTCTTGTGTTTCATGACCTACTGGATTGAAAACATGACTAAATCTGGATTAGAATCAACTCACTTTTATCAAGAGATAGATGAGTTAGTAATTCTTTGGCATACTTTTACTAAAAAAAAAAAATGTCAAATCGACACAAGTCGAGCTAGATTCGACTTATTCATCTCAACTTTTTCCGCTGTACTCTGTGTTTTTTTTCACTTGGGTAAGAAATATAAAAAGTAATTGTGCGGACATAAATGAATTTTCATAATCTTCTCTGTCTTATGTCTTTCAAAGATTACTCTCATGATTAAAATGTGTGCAGTTCCCATGTCAATAAATGGAACGCTGTCTTTTTCACTATCGTTAAGACAACATTCTTGTGTATGATTTAAAGCTGGTATAGAATATGATTGAAGATATAAGTACATCTTTATTGATCAATTAAAATATTTGGATATGTCAGAGTACCAATCACACTCAACATCAAACAGTAATAATATCGTGGCATGCGGAAATATATTCTTTTTTCACAATTGATCCGTCTCAAGATTTTTCTAGTATGTGAAACGCAATTAGTACTGATCATAATTAATTAAATTTGTTGCTTTGAAATAATTTCATCGATAAATGAACTTAATGTGAATTATACTTTCTTTAAAAGCTGATCTATAACTTGTCAAAAAAAAAAGTTTTCACTATCAAGTTGTCCATCGCAGTATATTAGCAGACTATTTTTGAGAGCACAGTAGACCGAGAGATTTCAAAAATATCATTGGACTAGTGGCATCTTTCTAGGAAATATTACAAAGCACTGTAAATTTGCAATGGATTCATACGTTTACGATCGTTTACTTCAGATATTCAACTATTCTGTTGCTTTGACTCTTTCAGAGACATAATGTTTAGTTATCTCAACTCAATATTTGAACAGGTGAATATAAAAATTCCAGTTTTTCTCTCATAATCTATTCAATAATTGAATTCAATGTGCATGTCTGACTTAGTCGGTTAATGGAACTGTTAAAATACTCTTTGACATGTTCTGATCCAAAAGCTCAAAACATTAAGTGTTCTGACAAATGACGTTAGATGAAGGTGTGATAAATGCCCGATGGCTCTAGTCAGTTCAAAATATGTAACAGAGTTGTATTAGACTTCAGTTTTCAAACATTTAGTTTTTTGAGTATTTAGCTCAAGGCAGATCACAGTAGAGTCTAGTAGACTCAGCTTTTTAAGCTCTGTCAGCTGGTATAACTCTCAAGAAAAATGACGCTCAGAGTTGGTTGGAGCGTATTTTCCAGTTCCCGCTGGCTACAGATTTGAAGACAATACATAAATCAGAAAACATTGGAATTCTTTTAAGACTATATAATATAACGACTGAAATATATTCAATACTTTTTCTAAGAACTAATTAAAGATGTAATGGTATTTCTCTTTAACAAGATCTCAAAACAAAAAAATGTATGATAATATTTAGTAATTTTATCATTGAAATTAACAACCAGTTGCTTATGGTTTCTACACACATAAATATCCTAGTAGGCAAAACTGAATATTAGCTGGAATTTGTTCCAAATTAGGCGAAAAACTACGGAATAATTTTCTTCTATTGAATGTAAATTCTAATTTTCATCTTATTAAACAGGACTAGCGCATATTTTGTGCTTCTTTTATCAAGTAAGAGCCGACAATTTTGTTTATGAAAAAGCAAATGACCAAATTAATTTTATCAGTATTGAATTCTGAGAAAAGATAGGTATTTTTCTACTACATGAATCATTCAACTATTAAATAATCGTTGTGTTAGCCATTATGAAACTATTCCTTTCCTAGAAAAATCAAATATAAAAAATGATGAACTTCAAATCTTGCTTGTGTAACCATTATGAATAAGTTTTTCATACAATTAAAACATTATCAAATGTGAATCTTAAAAATTGAGAGTATTCATAACAAAAGCACCGATTGGTATAGTCAGCAAACTCTTAACTAAGTTTTAGATCGAAATCTAGTTTTATGACGTTAGAAAAATCATAATAGATATACAAATCTAAACATAATCATAGTGACGATATCTTCCTATAAGGAATGACTTCTTTTATATGTTTTCAGATCTCAACGTAAGTCATACATGCAGTGTATATATTGCGACAAAGGAAGACGACAGTCTTACAAGCAAAGATTGACGAAATGAATCTCAATTTATTTTTTAATTCGACTTCATTAGATTTCAAGGAATACATTAGGAAAATACCATTTCATTTCGAGTTTTCCTCTGATTCGATACGGACTCAACATGGTGTTGACCGAAGCATTCAAGACACAAACGATGTTAATCTCATGATCAGCCCAAACAAAATCATGTTTTGTCCTTACAATAGCGAAGAAATCGTTGGCTTACATCTGTTCCGCTAGGACCATTTTGGTTTCAACTAATAGAAATTCACCGAACGATTTCTTCACTACCATGAGAGCAATATATGGTGTTGTGCAGGATATATAAAAGAGAACTCGTACTAAATCCTGATGGATCCGGATAACATGATCTTTTGTCTATACGACAGTCAAAAAAACTCTTATCAAATCTGATTAGTTGTAACGAAACACATCCTAGCCAATCCAGATTTCAGCAAAAGACTTCTTCACTATCTTTTGCTCAAAACATATTATTGTCTAATTTATCTGAGGTTAGTAGGAGTTATCTCTTAAATGGCTTGGACAACACCATATTGAGTCTATACCGAAGTAAAGAAAAACTTGTAATAAAATGATATTTGCTTGACGTAATCAATTGAACTTAATATTAAGTGTTATGTAATAAAACTGAACTCAATTTTACGTTAAGTTATATAGCATACTCCTAGACATAACTAATCATCAATATATGCACTATAAAGCATGTGGTTTTGCGTAATTCCTCATTGATAAATGCTAATGCTCGACAGTTCATCATATACAAACCACTGGGTTCACAGAGTTGCTATCCTGACAAACTTTTTCATAATGCTCCTATGTTCTCTGATCTTTCTATAAAATTTGCTTGCATTCTTTAAAATGATCACTTCATTTTCACTGTAGTTCACTCTCGCAAATTTGATTACCTAATACTTAAATGCTCTAACAGAAGACACATGCGCTTAGAAATCCTTCATTTTTTCTTATATTTCAAGCATAATTTGTTTATATTTCACACATCCTATATAAATCATCTTAAATTCAAAGATAAATAGACGTTGGCAAATAACGCAATGAGCTGCCTATTGGTCGATCTAAATTTAATGATGAGAAGAAAACTCAGTTGCTACATCAATGGTCTTTGTCTTAAATTGCTTAACTCATTTAGAGCTCTGATTATTCAGGATTTTTTATTGCTAACCGAAATTAACAGCTAAAATGATTAGAAAAATACATACCTACATATATCTTCATACACAAAATATGGTCTAAAAACTAAAATACAAATATGGTATGCGTTACCTAATAGTTAGATAAGCATACCAAACGGAAAAAAATAATACAAAAGCTTTCATGTGAACAGATTTCTATTCTTACTTATGATTTTCTCGCATTATACCCTCTACATCATTGTTTTTTGTATATACGTATATAATAAATAGGGATCAGAAAGCTTATTTAAAAAGCAGCATTATAACAATCATAATAAAAGATGTCATTTTATGAAAAGCATGCTTGTCAACTTTACAAAAGAAAATGACAGACTTACAATTCATGAAAATGTAAAATCATGACAGATAAACTGTAAGTGGAAAAAAATATTTGATCTGAACAGATATTTATAGCAAACTAACAATAGAGATGTTTCTTTTGTTAATTAGTAAGACTAGATACAGTTGGTATAAATAAAATTTTTCACTGCTAAACTAAGAACTTTAAAGTATAAATTGTATTTGGCATGCACCAACTGTGATATTCGATTTTTAGGCATTCGCAGTATATGCAATGTGCTCATCATTCAAAATTTTAGCAGAATTTTTTTCTTTTTTTCTTATGATTAGATAGAGTTCATTAAGTTATATAAGAAAAGTATGATAACAAATATAATAATTACCAAAAACTAGAATTCTCAATATATTCTGTCCTATATGTAAAAATGATAGTAGCTTGGTCGTTTTGCGTGAATTTTTTTTTTAATTAGAAACATAATTTTCCATTTGCAACTCAATTAGCTCTATTCAACAATCATGAAAGAAGAAAGAAAACCGAACTTGGCTAATATTTCGAGTTGTGGATCCTATGTGAATACTGTAAAGACCTTCAAATTCTAATACCGCAATCTGTGCATGCCAAGTTTAGCCTATACTTCAAATTTTTTAGTTTGGTAATGAAAGTTTTGATTGGACCCGACTATGTCTAGTCTTATCACCTAATAACACAAAAACCTCAATTGTCAGTATTATTTAACACACCGTTTGAAATAAATATATGTAAATGCAAGAAAAGGTTTCGTTCAGTTCAATTATATTCTTTTTAATTATCCGATCTCATTTGTGTCAAAACAATGACATTCATGCCGGAACTCAATACCTCCCTTTTTTTATCGTGATTCTAATTTAACTAGCTTTTTGTTTATAATTGCTAACGGCGCCCAAAAATAGCTGAAGGTACATTACCAATAATATTTTCCATAGTTTTTCTTGACATGGAAGGCTGAAATTTTTATCACATATATTTATATCAAACCAAAATCTTTAACTTTTCAAAGTTTCACCTCTGTTATCGTATACACATGATCTTTATTGTTTTCTGCCATCGTTTGTAATTGATAAAGCACATTATGAATCATTTTTGCACATTTTTCTTTCGATGTCTTCCTTCATTCTATTTCAACTTATTTCTCTTACTATATCAACATGTTAAACATTTTTTACATCAATACTTTCTTTTGGCACATGTGACACTAAGAAACTTTCAATTCAATACAAAACACTGAAGCTCTACGCTGTATTTATAGATGATGAGCATTTTAGATACAATTTGCCATTAGATCTGAAACAGTCTGGATATTATTCCATCTCTACATGGTTAAAAAAAAGTTACCCACTGTGTCACAATCGATGAAATAATAAAAATATTGTAAAAATTTACTAGAAATATTTGTACATTTCAGCAATCTTCTAGGCTACAGAGCTGAAACTTTACATAATTATATATCTTAATCTGACATAAGCATATGATAAAAATGTCAGCCTTTCATATGAAGAAAAAGTATGAAAAATATCATTGACAATTTATTTTTAATTATTATCGAATTCTCATTATTAACTTTTAATAGAACCTTTTTCTTTTAGATCATATGAGAATCATTTGATATTATTTTAGTAATTTTAGTCTGTCATAAACACTTCATATCAAGCAATACTCTAAAGAATCAAGAGAATAGATTAGGATTTTGCTTTGTGTTTTACAATGCTTTTTTTGTATTATTGCGTATTGTGATCGTTGGTCGGTTTTCTTATTGAAATCTCTTTCTACATTAATACATAGTACTTGTTATAAAAGAAACAAAGAGAGTGAATGAGCAACGCATATAGGTAGATTAAATGACTAGTCATTATAATCACTTAGTCATTTGAATTATGAGAAGAAAGAATGAATTAATAATGTCTTTGCACACAGTAATATCGGGAGATATCGATGACATAATCTTTGTATGAGTGTTGATTCACTCTGATACGCGCTACGTATGTGTGCCAGTATAATATTACACTAGATTGGAATGTCATTGAACTTCATGTTGTATCCAACATATGCCTGGAGCATGTCGCACAGAAAGTGTGTTTGACTATGTGATTAATCGTGATATATAGGTCTATGAGTAGTTGAGAATATGCAAACAATTATTGAAATGATTAATTCAATAATAATGTATCATTCTGATTTATTTTGGATTTTTGAAAGATCGTTGCTCGTATCATATTTTGGATAACATAAGACTAAATCATTGAGTTTTGTATTACATACAATTAATGATAAGATCGAGGGAAGTGTACTAAGATACTTTTCCTAAGAGAACTCAAGAAATACATTAATTTCATTTGACTGGAAATGTCTTTGAGCTTTTCAGTCGAAAAAATACCACTATAGTTTCGAATATCGCGATATCGATAAATTTTACACTAATTGAAAGCTCATTTACACTAAGATCTATCAGTATGGTTGATAAGCACGGGAGGATGATTGCGGCCTATAGAGTTTAGAAATGATTTCATCAATCTAGGTATATAATAGCATATTTCAGAACTATTCAATTAACACTTGTTACGGTTTGAATTGAGAAATGTTTCAAAACTCCATAGTCATCATTGAAAGTTCAAATCCGATTATTTTGTAACAAAATCTAAATTGATATTGATTAAAAGTCGGACTATGGATGAATACCATCTGATTACAATTTCCAAAAAAAAATAGCTTTGAACTTATTTTTATTTTCATTTTGTGTCAGAAGAGTTGAATAGAAAATGTTGATTATAATCGATTATAAACCAGTAATAATCCAATAGAAAAACCGAATGATGCATTGTTATGTTCAATTTGATCTACCTAATTTCAATGAAAATCCATAAACATGAAACGTGAACTAGTGGTAATAATAACTTCGATTTCGATCAAATAAAATTTTTTTTTTAAATAATTCATTCTATGAGAGACATAAGAAACAATTCTTCTGAGTAAAATAAAAACATTTTAAGTGAATGTTTTATTTTATTAGATTGAAGTCTGAGACTCGATCAAGGCTCGAATGCTTCACATTGTTGGGTGTCCATTCTCGAGTTATACCCATTGTATCAACTTTTTGGCTTGTATTAGGGAATAGTATGAGAAATCGAATGTTGGAATATCGTTCTTAAGTTTTGCATACAAAAATATCTAATTATTGTTGCAATGTGGTATCTTGTAAATCGAGACCAGATTTGCAAGATCTGTTGACTTCTTACGAATTCTGAATTTTTCTAAATCGAAGCCTCGTTAAAGTGTAGATATGAGTTTGAGTCTTTCATTCAACTATCCTCATTCTTCATAAAGAATATTCCAAAAATGAGGAAGTAGAAATCCATATTGCCGAATTAATGTTATATAACTGTTGTTTTTTTTCTTTCGCAGTATTCATCTCTGAACCTAAGTAAGGTGCAGATGTCAGTGATGAACCGACTAACATTTCAGGCTCTGTAATATGCACAATCGCCCTCCCTTACAAGTGATTTTTCAACATTAAAGTGAATTTCAAGTGCAGCTATTACTTTACTTTCTGGAAAATATTTGCTGAGTTGTGATGTATCTGTTGTAAAATATAGGCGAAAATTTATTACTAATACGAAAAGACGTAATATTTAGTTGATAAAAGCAGATTTATCATTATATGCTGTCCGAAGATGGTCTAAACAAACGATTTGTCGCCAAATCGAGTTGATTTGTCATCCGTGTGTTAATCACGGACATTTGACGATGGTTCATATTGGTTCAGGATGATCTTTTTACTAATTAATTAAAAACTTATTGAGAACCCGGATCAAAACATGAATACCATTATCCTACAACAGAATATATTTAGGGGCATTCGCGATTCGTCGTGATATCCTCAACATTGTTCGAATAGGTTTTTTTTTCACCAGTAGCCTTGTTTTATGACAGAACCAGATTGATCTCAAAACTTCTTCATCTTTTCTCATCATTGATTTATTCGATTCGAGTAGACATCCAAATCAACAATTGTTTATGTTGATATTTAGGAAAAGAAGATCTTATGAACGATTAAAAAATATCTATTAGCAAACACAAAAAGTTATACAACTGATGGATGTGACCAACAAATAGAAGACATAAACATCAATGAACTTTTTAAAAATACTTTATCCTTTCAAATAACAATGTTGGATTTGTTATGTTCGAATCACATAAAATTTTCATGATATGTTGAGGCTGTAGTGAATAGGACATGGTAAAACGTTCGATCCTATACACTGACGTTTTCACAAGACATTTCACAAACAAGAGTCAACAATAATACTCTGGCAGTATTAATTGCACATAGTTAATCTTTTTGTGTGAAATATCATGCCAGGATACAGAATATGACCGACAATTTTTTAAA
The DNA here is from genome assembly GCA_905250075.1 of Rotaria sp. Silwood1. NCBI lineage: Eukaryota > Metazoa > Rotifera > Eurotatoria > Philodinida > Philodinidae > Rotaria > Rotaria sp. Silwood1. Next base: position 1,410 of record CAJNOP010004592.1, on the reverse strand, counting down.
ACTCTCATGTTTTAATGGATGAAAAGCTGAATGTTTCAGAAAAATCTAAAAAAAATGATGATCCATCTATGCATGAGGGGACTCTTTTATATAATATTAATGGAGCCCGATTAAATAATAGAATTCTGGAGCACACAAGCCGAGAAAAAATGTCGGCAATTTTTCGCAAAAAAACGAGATGCCACATAAAAAATTATTTCATTAATGAAAGATCAAAGTTCGAGTTATCTTCCCATGCATTTATCTCCATTTTCATCTTTCTGACTCAGATGGAATTTTCTCTCGAGAAGGTGGTGAACTTCAATAGTCATAAAAATTTTAAAATTAATTGAGGATCAAATCTACATGTATTAATAAATGTCACATTTTCAAAAAAAAGGAACTTCAACAAGTAATATGACAAAGATAAGCTCCGTATGTCATTTCTGTTTGAAAAAAAGCTTTAATTCTAGCTTAATATAACAAAATATAATAAATAGCAAATTATGATAAAAGTCATGGACAGTTTATTGTTTGATTTTGTGGAAAGGCAGAAGAAATCCAACGATAGAATTTTCCGAAGTCAAAAACAGAAGCGGATATTTGAAAAGAAAATCCTATAAGCACTCTCACATACAATATATTCAAACAAATCAAGAATATAAGAAAACCTTATGTTGAATAAATGCTTTTTTGAATTAGAATGTGTTTGTGAATAGATATGAATAGAAAAATAAAATGGAAAAGTCTGGTGTAAGTAATAGTTTTTTTTAATGTTAAGCATTACATCTGGAAGAATCTCGACTATGAAAGTTTCTTTCGTAATTGAAAGATTTTCCTGAATTTTTGGATGCTTTATGCTTGCAATTTGTAATACAAAATAAATCTTCTCAATTATAATTATTTCCGATAGATTTCATATATCATGAACAAAGATCGAACTATCTATTTATTATGTTGTGTCGATTTTGACGATACATTTCAAAGATTTGACATAAACACGACTTATTGGATTTAATTCTTTATTTATTAGATTATTTTTCGACTTGAACAATTGTTTGATGAAATATAAGTGATATTACCTATAGACAGACAACAACAATTTCATTTCTTAGAAAGAAAGAATAATAATATGATTCATATAAATCTAAGGACAAACAACACGAAATGAATAAAAATATATTGAAAGCACATTAAAATTTCATTCTTCATTAATTGTGATAGGTATTATATTTTTCATCATAGTTGTATAATGAGATGACATTTGATTAGTTCTCATTGATATGGATTGTATATTTGGCAGAACATTTGTAGAATATGGTTGAATTTGATTACGGTCCAATATAGCAGGTTTTCGACATAAAAATAATATTTTCGCTTCTTCTCTAAATGATTTTGATGAAGCAAAAAAAACAAAAAATGGACATGCAA
>CAJNOP010004591.1:0-10226 GCA_905250075.1 Rotaria sp. Silwood1 | reverse complement strand
TAGAAAATATACGATTTTGTAGCTCTTGAAAAGCGCTATCAAATGAGATATACCAGAATTTTGGTTATTTTAATTCGTTCGATAAAATATTCGTTGAAAGATAAAAGTTAGTGATAAATACAGACCATATGCCAACAGTGTCTAATAGTATGCCAGATCTTGTTCTGACTGAATCGAACAAGGAACTATTAATTCTTATATAGGACTAAAGCCCCATCAAGAAGCTATTAAATACTTAATTTCACAACCATTTTTCCATATGAACTTATACCAAAACTGAGTCGACCATGGATATGGTCGATTATTGGATTGGTGCCCAAAAATCAGTAACTTTGTAAATAGCTTTTCGCTTCAAAAGTTCGATCGAAACTCCATGAAAATAGTATCAAAATGTTCGTTTTAACATGCTCTTTCGAATGATGTATGATTCAATAGGGTTATCCCGGAAAATTCCTAATGGGTCGATTTGACCTCTAATGCGCCCCCGTCCTTTCTTGTTCTCTTAATTCATATTCATAATTTACATAGAAATGAAATGATTTAACAACTAATGATAAAAAGCAATGGCAACAAGGAATGCTCAAAACTGTTTATTTTCATGTGCTTGAGAAAGAAAAAAAATCATTTACAAACAAATTTTATTTATCTAGTGCATCTTCCATTTCGAATAAGTTATTAATTTGATCATCTAGATTTGTTTCTATAATCTCTAGTATCAAAAGCGATAAAATAAAACATTGATCTATAGATGATTTTATTTTCATTTTTGTTCAATTTTTGATTTTGAATCCAGTTATTTAATATTCATGTTGATTTTTAGACCTTCTTAAATAGAAAAAAACTTACCTTAACTATCAAAATATTAAATTTGTTTGTGATTAGAAAAGGAAAACTGCGTGAATCATATCACTTTCATCACAAATTCCTCGTTCAATAAAAAAAAAGATAAAAAAGATAGAATTATTTCAATACAATAAGAAAAATTGATTTTTTCTGTCTGTAGCATAGCACAAGACAATAGTTTATCAAAGTATTTAGAAGAAAGATATTTGTTTAGTCTAGTCTTTATCAATCATCTGAAAATTCTAACACTTAAAAAAAGCATTAAACTGATCTTGTTTTTATTATATGTATCGTATATATTAATAAATAAAAATCAGCATTCATCTGGTTGTTAGTTGCAGTTAACTGATATGTTAAATATTAATAGAATAATTAGTCTAGGATTGATAGTAATGTTTGTCTCAATTGAATGACAATTTTCTTTTCAGACAAAGTAGAAGACGACTACAAATTAATAAAGAGATGTCAAATTGAAGAAGAGAATATTTTCAAGAGACTTGCATTGCAATCATTCAGATGAATTTCTGCTTTGATAACGAACGTTAAAACAATATGTACTTGTAAATGGATATTCTACTACATGAAATATATGAGACTAAATAATGGGATATCTAATCATAATTAAATTTTTCTTTTTCTCAGGCAAAAAAAAATTCTATAAGAGAAACGTAGTCAACCAATATTTTTATCGGTTTAAAATACGACGATACGCGACCATGTTTATGATTCTTGATGAAAGGGTGTGTTATCTCAACAAACACAATATAGAATCGACAGAGTGATGTTTTGTTATTAATATATAAAAGATGAGAGAGACTTAGGAACATGTGCCTGGCTTAATAAAATTTGAAAGGTGATCATAGATCCATTACTATTGTACGTATTTTCAGTTTATATAAAAGTGAATATTATACATTTGAAAAATTTACTCTCTAAAAACAAAAATATCTCCTATCTAGTACAAATAGGATGAATGTGTTAATATTTGTTAGTTGTATAAATTTACAATAAAAATATTTAATACCGGCATAACTTATATCAACACCCCTATCTTGTCATTAATCGGCTGTGAAGAGATCTGTTGCTGATATTTTTGACTAATTGAAAGTTGTGAAGATTATATTACCAAAAAGAAAGGAAAATGAACTACATTTTTAATTACTTCTTTTTATTTTTTTGCACATCTATGTTCATGTTAAGATATCTTTATATTTATCATAATGATAAAGAAATCTTTGTATTTCTATTTGCATGTACTGATTTCGCTCAAATTATACAAATAGATAGTTTATGGATCAAAGCTAAGAAAATTTCATTTTATGGTTTCTTTCCTTTGATCGTGCGATTAATTTCACATATGGTGAATTAGTCGATATTTTCTATCGATCTCGTGTGGGTGTGAGTGAAAAGATTGGAGATAGATAAAATTATAAATAAATAATATGATGAAATAACGAGTGAGTCTTAATGAATCGGCTTAATTGATTAGCTCTACGAAACTGTACTTCATTTTTACAAAAAACTTTTCTTAGTTTCGAAGCAACCAATATACTGAAATGCGTTGTAAATTCCAATTGAGGAACGAAAAGTGTCACATAGATATTAAGAAATTCACTGAGCTTGTAACGAAACGAAAATATTCTCGATGAAATTTTCACTGTGGTTTGTCAGTGACCTAATCTTATAGAGAATGAAATTCCACAATTGTTTTTGTTTTTTCAAGTAAGGACTTTCCAACTATGTCATCAATTCATGATATGTCTTCAAATATTTGATCGAAAATTCGATCGATTTTGTATAGAAATATTACTTCAAATTCATCACAATATGAAATGTCTTATTATCGATTCAGTTTTTATGGATCATATTCTTCATGCTGCTGACTATTCTAATCTTATTCAACTTAAAATTTTGAATTTCAATAAAGGAATCGTGTCACATTGTTTCAAAGGTAATGAATTCACATATGTCGATTTCTGTTCGAAGATTGAGATAGGAAACATAATATAAAACAAAAGATTATGCCATATTAAATTTTTTTCTTGTTTAGACAATAACTCTCTTTCAATATATTGCTAAACAATCTATAATGAAAATAAAAGTGGAAGAGGAAGCAAATATTATACAATGGATGTTGATGGAATTATTTTGATTTTCTACAAAAATTTCAAATATTTGACTATTGTACCATCGTCCATTAGCTATCATCTGCCGTTATCGCTCAATGATTTATCATCGACTACATTCTGCTTTATTAGATGGCTGTCTTAAACAATTAACTACATTTATCGTTCAAATTGATTATATCATTTATGTGTCACTGACATCTTACAGCATTGGAAGCTTATCATTTGTGTAACTATCAATGTTTTTTAGTCCGTTGATCAGATTGGAAGTTGGAAAAAAGACCACATATAGATTGTTCTTATGTTGTTTCAGATAATTTTATAATCAATTATCACATATTGACGATTAGTTTAGACGTCAGAATTAAAAAAAAAAGAAATGAATATAAGACTAATGTTCTAAGAATGGTAGTAACTATAGATCTATCGTTTTCAGCAATTGTAAGAGGCGACATCGAAACATCTTTTTCTCGGATATTATGTAAGGCAACATCACTTTGAACTCATTTATTTCTGGAATATCAAATCTTTATTTAAAAAAAAAGAGATCATTTTCTTATATGTTTTTAAATATTTTGCAGAAAAAAGTGTGAATTTAAATGATTTCGCCTTATATAATATCGAAGAAAATGATATCCGGATGTTTTCTCTTTTGATTGCTGAAAACTAGATTAATGTCAAGAACCATTTCTCGAAATATTTATCTTACACTTCTCTCTTCTTTTAACACTGACGTCAACAATGGCTAAAACGGACATCCACTTATGAAATATGACGGCAAAGAACAGTTATTCATTTTTTCATTAATCACTTGAGACTTATTGATTTAGATGAAAAAAAAATCAAAGATGTAAAAATTTTTTAAATAATCACTTTATGTAACTAAGATTTCCTTTTAGTCTTCATAAACTTGTGCTATTCGACTGAGCATAATCATTTGATTAAAAGAGGCATATATTCGGAGTTATTGCTTCTTGATTTGTAAGATAAAGATTTTAATATCTTTTTCAAAACAACCTTTCAAATCAGTGTAAAATAATTTTAGGTCACATTATGATTATAACATTCTGCTCAGTACTATGCCATCCTATTAAATACTATATTTTTTTTTTGAAAATCTGTAGTATCGAGTGCTTCAAAGTGTCGCAACGAGTTATAGAAATATAACTTTTTTTTTAAAAATCAATCAGATGAGTTTAGGTTTTGACCAAAAGTCCTTGATGACTTTGAATTCAGTCGAATAGTCACTAGAAATTCGGATCGGTCAAATACTCACGCACTTGAAATCAATACTAATCTTCGTACTCATTGATAAATGATGGTAGATATACATTCGAAAACTTTTGTCTTTTTAAGAGTTTTCAATGAAACAAGTTTAACTTCGTAGTATCGAAGTTGAAGTTCATTTGTAAGTTTGAAAAATTGAAATAGAACTGTCTAACTAAACGCTAGGAATTAAGATGTTGAGAAAATTCATTTTTATATCCTAGTTTTTATTTGAAGAAGTTAACTAACATCAAGTTATTATTATAGTCATGATCAATAGAAGATACATGAAATAGGATACAAAAAAAAAACATTTAAAGAAAAAATTGAAAAGATCTATGAAATCTATAAAATTATTTTATAGTTCAATCGATAAAGATGCATTTATAAAAAAAAATATCTTTCTATTTTTCAGGATGAACTATGTAATTTGAAATATTTGTCATTAATATGCTATGATACAATTTGTCTATATGATGAATTAGTGGTACCTCTTCTTAATCGTATGTCATATCTTGAAGAATTAACTTTATATATTTGTATCATAAATCGATTCACATTCGTCGATGGAACTCATCTTCATAATAAAATCCTTATTTATATGCCACAACTTCATACATTTAATTTTTATATTAGCACAAAGACGGACACTGGTGATGCAAGTCATCACATATCTAATTATGATATTCAACGAACTTTTATAAATATAGATCTTTACCAGGCGACTTGTATTCTAGACTATTTCAATACTTTTAAGACTGTATGTCATGTTTTCTCACTCCCATTTATATTTGATCGTCTCAAACAGATCATGAACAAACTTCCATGTATTATATTCAGATCTGTAACTCATTTGCAATTGCAGAATGAACTTCCATTCAAACATGTATTTTTTATTCAAGTTACTCGAGCTTTTCCATTACTTAAACCCACAATTTTGGAGATCTTACAAATATCCATTCGTTGACAACTATTCATATTCGATTATTGAATATTCTCATCTTATTTCAGTTGATTTAAGTTATGTTGATCAGTTTCTGAATGAATTTAAAACACATTTACCATGTTTAACTGAATTCAAATTTTCATATGATCAATTGAAAAGCGTAACAAAAAACTTTACAAGAAATGCAACACGACAAAATTGTACCAAAGTGAAACGATTAATTGTTGAAGATTCAATAGTTCTCTCTAAGCATGTTCATCATTATTTTCCTTCATTTTAAATTCAATCTTGTTTTGATTTTTCATTTAAATAAAAAACAATAATTAACATCTTCCATTTTTTGAGAAAATAGGAAAGGTGTTAAATATTATTTGTTAATGATCAGACTATACTCAACATAAAACAATTCGGTGACCATTTGCGATCGTTCAATTTGAAGAAAGAAATACAAAAATGGTTATTTATTGCTTCAATTACACAGATGATAACAGAATCCTTTCACATTAAACATAAGCAATAATTATTAAGATTTCTTAGTGAATAGTTGTTTCAGAATCATCTTCAAATTATCTAATTCCAATGACATTTATTCTCTAATCATAATCATAGTTACATGGGTCGTTTCGATTTACAGTCTGGGTAATAAACAAAAGTCATAAGTTCGTTTTCTTCTTCTGAATTTGGAAAATATTGATTGTAGTCAATATTGCAAAAAATGAGATGCAACGGGCATGCTCAAATGATTTGTTATGGTCGAACGATTTGTAAGTGAACTGTACTTTCACTTATGTTATATCGACTACAATATATTTTCCAAAGAGAACTTAAGAATTTCCAACAAAAAAATTATTAAGAAATCTATGATACAATGCTGCAAATATGATAAAATAATTTATATGGATAGACAAATACAAGAGACTTCTATGGAAAAAAGCCTTGTTCAAATGAAGATCTTTGTAAATTCTTTTCCCACATTGATATTTAAATTATAATTTCATAAGTAACTTGATTGTTTGACAGGATTCATTCCGAATATAATTAGCTAACATGTATTCAACCTCGCTCATGATTCATATTAATCAAATTAATTTCTTGGTCTACAAACAACGAATAATAGAAGTATTTATTGTTGCTCAATGTGAGTATAAAATATTAGCTAGTCGTTCTCGTTTACAAAGTAACTTGATATTAATTCTACAGTTCCATGCTGCCAATTTTTAGCGAAGGATCATGTGTTGAACAGTTCTATCAGATAACGAAAATCATTCCATCATACTCAAAGCAAGCAAACCAGATGACACTGTAATTTTGAGACGATTCATGGCATAACTCTGAATGAACTAGGATGATCTCAACCGATATTCAAAAATTCGCGTGAAAGAGCCTAAACCTAATGAAATCAGCGCTGGCTTTCAAATCGACAAGAACAGATACTACACTTAGATCTTCGCTGAAAAGCCGAGCAGCGATAGCTATTTTTTTGTTTTGCTATAAGAAATCTTCATTATGAGATTGTCATTTCGCATTTAAAAAAAGTAACAATAACACGAGATAATTTTATAATAGTGAATGTAGCCATTTGGTATTATGCAGATCGCTATTCAAAAAAATTGATTTATCTCAATCATTGCTCAACTATCTTACATCGAACAAAATTTATCTCTAGAGTTTTTATAACAATGGTGAGAACCTTGAGATAGTAATCTGAATTACACCAGTTAGGGTGATTCGAATCATTCCAACTGGAGAGAACTTTGAAAACCTCTAGTATTTCTCAAGTAGGTTTTCAAGTATTGTTCCTCAAACAAGAAAATGTTCGTCTCATTTTGCTCTATCTTCTCATGCGAAACGAGGCAAATATGAACTAATTTGATCGATTTTCAATCGAAATAATGAAACATAAACAAAAAAGAACAGTTCTTTCGACTCATCCTTCCTATCTTTGGATGAATATTTCATTTTTATGAAAAGTCTCACGAAACAAAAATAACTCGATGAAAAATAAACTACTCTCTCTTGATAAAAAAGAATTTGAAACTATCTATCAATTCTCCGAAAATAGAAAATTCTGTTGCGTGGATGAGATTAAAAATACCAATCGTATAATCATTAATTTATGTAGTACTATAGTATATGTCTCTCTTTCATTAGTACGTAGATTAACGGTACATACATTGTTTAATGAATTTGGCTTTGACTATCTCAATGAAAGATATAATAACTCTGACTCATATATTCATTATATTATACGTATTTCTTACATCTTCTCCACAGAAAAGGATACTTGATCTTATGTGGGACACATTTCTCGATGTCCAAACATTTACGATCAACATGTACTTTTTTTTTACACAAAATGAGTTGTATCGATTAGTTTGATGTAAATTTAGTTTTATAATAATTGAAGATTACAATATACGAGTAGATTATTTTGTTTGTGATATACTTCTAGCATATTTCTCATAGAAAATGAATATATTTTCCAAAGTGAATATTCTGAAACAAGTCAAAACAATGCTATAGATTTTTTTATTTCACAATAAAGCATGTCCTTCAGACCATTTTTCACGGCGATATTTCTTTTGTTTTTATGACTTTGTTACGTCTAGCTATACAATCATTCGAGATTATGAGTATTTGACATATGGAAATCTTGGTTTATTAAATTCATGTAGAATTATTCTATAAATAGTTATTTAAAATGAAAAGTATTATCAATAAATTTTATATGTCAGAAGAAACTAGTGCTAATTATTTTCAGTTTTTTTTCTTTGTTATTACATAATTACATTATCGTCTAAGATAATATTTATAGAAATATCACGGCATTTGTCGATCTCTATAAGAGATGGTTCTATTTAATTTTCGAGTTTGATTGAAAATTGTTCAAAGTTCTCTGCATATTGTTTTCTTTTTCTTTTATTAAAATCATCATAATTGGTATACTAGAATGATGATAACATACAATACAATAGTCATTCAAGCTTTGGTGTCTTTTTTGTTTTTGATTTGTTTTTACAAAAAGAAATTATTTTCCTAACTCATTTTCCTATTATGAATGAATGAATACTTCATTTTTAGGAGAAATATAAAGTTTTATTTTTGTCTTTGCTCATAAAACTTTTCGAAATCTCAAAAATATAACATATTCTTGAAATATCGATGACAAACGAAAAAAATTTTAAAAAAATGTTTTTTTTATATTTCTTCTTCAAAAACTACCTTTTTTATCATTTCGATGATAGTTGTTGTTTTAATTTATTTTTCAAAATATCTTCTACAAAATGAAACTGATTGATTGATGAAATCCTAGCAAAACGAAAAACAAAAAAAATTGACGTTTCTCTATAAGTGAGGGCAGTCGAACAAGTATTTATTTATCGATAAATCCAAAATATAATGATTTCGTAATATAAAATGTTCTTGTCTCAAAAATGAATTTTTAGAATTATTAGTTTCTTTTTACACTCTGCCTTACATACTTTCTTTTGATAGATAAAAGGAAACGTAAAATTGTATGAGTAACTTAATCTTGTTTTTCTTTTTAAATTTCAAAAGAAAGAGAAAATGTAATCAGAAAATTTTATAATTTATTAGATGATACCTATAGAAAGTAATTATTAGTTATTGCCTTTCTTTTCTATTTTATAAAATATTTAAACATTTCTTAGTTTCACGTACATAACCAAACTTCTAGTGTACTGTAATGGTTCATCTTTATATAAGGACTCAAGACAAGTTAATTCATCAACTCGAGTTGATTTTAATGAAGACTTTTCGTTTGATTACAAAGACTGATTCATTGAACATATTAACTTTGTAAAAAATGTAATCTTCATTTTGAGAATAGTTAAGATATTGACATGGGTATAATCATCAAAATGTGCCATAAGATAAAATTAAATTTTCTTGGTCATATGTATCCATTATAAATAAACAATAAATGTAATAAAGGGGTAACTATCATTCACTTATTATGAAGGATAACTGTATAAAATAAATCTTTTCGCTAAGCACGTTCTGTAAATATCACAACAAACTATCAATGACCTGTATTATTGATTTTTATATATGTATTCAATTGCATTCACAAATTTAGAGAAATAGTGATGAATATCAAACTCTCAAAATTATTTTCAATATTAGATTTAATCATTTCGTGATTGTGGATATATAAAAAAACAAAACGAATGTTGAGGCACATGCACCAGAAGTCATGAATTCCTCTCAAAATATACAGCTGATTATACAGTATATATTATCGTTTTTTTTTTGTTTTCCAGATCTATCTACAGAAAAAAAATTATTCATGTTCCACATTATGAATAGAAAACAGTGATACGAAAACAATACTATTTCTAGCTTTTGGAAATAGTTTTTTATACTAAACTACATACGATAAAATGTTAACAGAAAGAATGAATTGAGTTTAGATTTTATAAGCACTATCATTTTTACACATTTCACTTTCTTTTCAACGTAATCTAATGTAATGCGTGAAGACAAGAGGAATGTCGTGCTCTTACTTCATTTGTGACAATTTTTTCTTGCCACCTGAACAATGTATCGCTTGTCACAAGGCGCAAGTGAAATTGGTTATTTGATCATATCAATTGAATCATGAAAATTGAGAAATATAAGAAAAAACAGAATTGTTTTGTTCATTGAAAATTCCAAAAACTAAATGCTTTTATTGATCAAATCTATTCAGTTTGTTTAAATATTCATGAGTATTGATCAATGAAATAGATAATTGTTTCTAGTTACTGAAAAAAATCACTGTCTATGAAATTATATCATATGCTTAGAAGTAAATGAAGTATATTCTGTGTTTTTATAGATTGCAACTTCATAGACGATAAAAACAAATCTAAGTGAAAAATAAACTTGTTAATCTAATGATTTCATGATAGTAATAGACCATTGTAGGTGTATTCGTGTATTTCATATTATTTTTTTCTCTCTTACAAAAATTGTTCAACAGATAAAAGAACTTCTTTTTGTTTTCATAGTATTTAGTTTATTCAAATCTTTCATCAAATTAT
>CAJNOP010004590.1:0-10226 GCA_905250075.1 Rotaria sp. Silwood1 | reverse complement strand
TCAAAATGACAAATACCAAATTGAAAACGGAGCGTCACACTTGAGAAACTTCCCTCGTTAGTCATCGACACGGTGGACACAAAAATAAGCGCTCGATTTTCGATATTTAGAAGCAATCTTCGGCGATGCTGTTCTCTGATTTTAATTAACCTTTTCATTGAAAACAATTAAAATCAAAGGATATCATATCTTGTAATCTGGGATATGTGTCAAAGGTTAATTTAATGTTTCATTTATCATTTGCCGAGCCACGAAGTTCGAAAAACTATTTAAAATTTGAATTTCAACAATAAAACTAGAAGGAAATGCGTTGTATGACCATCATGATTCAAATCGATTATAATTTGAATAATCTACTTAAAATCAGAACTTTTTTTCTAACATTAATCGTCTAGTTTCCTTTCAGTCCGTTCTCTACCATTATTTCATATCTATTTTAGTTCGGTATTACTAATGTACTATTCAGTCTATTTTATTTCATTTTGACTGGCGTCTAACTTCAAAAGATTATCAAGCAATAGATCTTCAAGTTCTTTATTCATTAAGTTCAACACCAAGCTGTTTTCTTTAAAAAGTATCTCATAAAAAAATCAAAAATACTATTTTGATAGGCTGACTTCAAACCTAGGTTTAGAATAGCTTCAATTAACCTTGAACGAAAATTTTAAACAGAATTATCAAAACTTTCCAGTCCTTGTCAATAAATGTATCGACTTATAATATCTCTCTAGTTACTTTATTCGGTTTTTGTTTATCATTCATAAATCTCAAAAAAATAAGATTGAAGTTGTTTTTTCAAAATCATATCTTACCAAATGGACTCTTAACAAGTATTGGTTCAATAGATTCACATGGTTCTGATCGACCGTATTTATTTTCTGCACTGACACGAAAACGATATTTAGCACCATCAAGTAATTTACTAACAATTGTTTTTCTTTCTTCAATACTCATAACACACACTTCATCCCATGATGCAGCACGTCGTTCTTCACATTTTTCAATACAATAACCAGTTAATGGTGAACCACCATCATCATCTGGTTCTTCCCATGTTAATTCACACTCTCCAACATCCAATAATTTAACAATTAAATTCTTTGGTTTATTTGGTCGATCAAGTATTTCAATTGTACCATTTCTTTGATCTTGTCCATATTCATTTTTCAGTGTTATTTCATATAAACCTGAATCATTTCGATTTGTATTATCGATTGACATTTGTATATGTCCATGTTTAAGTAATTTATTTTTTATTTTATTATTTGTTTTATTCCATTCAATTGTTGGTTCAGGCCATCCATGATATAAAACATCAATAATTAATGGTTGATCATGTTTAATTAATTTTGAATTTGTTTGAAATGAATGAATTTTTGGTGGTACTTGTAATTTTAAAAATGCTTGTGCTTTTTTATCACGTGCTACACATACATATTCACCTTGATCATCAATATCAATTTGTAATAATTTTAAACGATAAATTGTATCTGTATTATGAAATTCAATTTTATCTTTTAAATAATCTAATTCTTTTTTATTATGTAACCATTTAACTTGTATACCAGGTCGATTTAATTCACATTCAAATAAACAAATATTTGGTAATTCAGTTAATATTTGATCTTCTGGTTTACGAACAAAGTAAATTGGTATTTCTTCAACAATTAATTTACCTATTGTTGTTACATCATCAGCTTGACATGTTATTATACCAATATCTTCATTTCGTACATCATTTATTGTTAATTTTAATGTTTTATTTGTTTTATCAAATTCAATTAAATATTTATCTTTATCATGAATTTCATCAATTAATTTTCCATTATGTAACCATTTAAAATCAATATCACGTTTAGCTTTAATATAAGTTAATTTTGAAACTGAACATTGAAAGTTTCCTGAATCACCTTCTTTAACACCAACATCAGTTAAACGTTCCGTAAATCGAACTTTTTCTTCATCAACAATAATTTGACATTGTGTTTTAACATCTGCGACACAACATGTATATTGTCCTTCATTATCAATAGTAACATTTTTAACAATTAAACGTAATTTATTTTTTTCACGACTTATATCATATTTTGTACCTGAATGAATTTGTTGATCATTAAAAAACCATGATATAGGTTTATCTGTACGATTAACAATACATTCAAGTATTAATGTTTGATCTTCAAGAATAGTACGATCTGATAATTTTTGAAGAAATTCAACTTCAAGATCACCAACAATTAAATTAGCAGATGTACGAATTTGATCTGTACCAGCTGTACATGCATATTCACCCGAATCAGTTAAACTAGCATTGATAATTGTTAATGTTTGTCGTTTATTGCCTGATGATTTTGAAATTTCAAAACGACCACCACCAACGATTTTAACACCATCACGATACCATTGTATAGGTATTTCAGTTTCTGTACGTGTTGAATGTGTTTTAGATATTTCACATTGAAATGTAACTGTTTCACGTTCAATTGTTTTAATATCTTCAAGTAATTGAGTGAATGTTACAGGAATTTCTAAACAAAAAAAATCCATTTTTTTTTTAATTTTCGAAATCTATGAAATGTGATGATCAGCACTCTTCAATTAAAGTTCTACTGTATAGTTGAATAAAAAAGACTTTTTTTATTTACGAATCGATAATCATATATATATATAAGCACAAAAAAAATTTACCTTTAACAGTAAGTTTAGCACTAACAAATTTATCCATAATAACACAACGATATTCAGCTTCATCTTCAAATTGTGCATGATGAATAATTAACTTTTGTATAGGTCCTGAACGTTCAATAGAATATTTAACTGTTGTTCGTAATTCTCGATCAACATTACGAAACCATTTACAAATAATTGTTTGTCCTGTTTTTTTCCATTTTGATTTATTTAATTCACATTCAAATTCAACATTTTCATCTTCAAAACATTCACGATCTTGTAATGGTGTTGCTGTTAAAACGAATTCTGGTGGTAATTCATCAACAGTTAATTGTGCTGATGATTTAACACGTGATGATGTACCACTACTAACTTGACAAGAATATGTTTTTTCATCAGATAATTCAATATTACGAATAATTAAAGTATATTTTGTTTTATCATTTAGTGTTGAATATTTTGAATTACTAAAATCAATTGGTTCATCATCACATTTCCATACAAGATTTATATTTGGTTTATTTAATTCAACATAAAATTCAGAAAATTCCGCTGTACCTTCCATACAAGTTTTATCATTCAATGGAATAATTATATCGATTGGAGCTTCTATTAAATAAAAAATAAACAAACAAGTATAAAAAATGATTTAATAGAAAAAAAATATTTAATTTACCAGTAACAGCAACTTGACATGATTGTTGTTTATCTTCAACTTTAATAGTATAAGTTCCAGCATCAGTCATTTTTGATTCTTTTATTTCTAATCGATAAAATCGTCCATCATTTGTTGCTATAAATCGACTTTCTTCTTCTTCTTCTTCTTGACTTGTTTTGATTTCTTCATCATCTTTCAACCATGTCACTTGACAATTATCTTTACTTAATGTACAACTTAATTTTAATGGTTGACCTTCTGTTACTGTTAAATCTTCAAGTGAACGAATAAATTCAACTGGTGCTTCTAAAAAAAATTAAAAAGTTTTTTTTTAAACGAAAAAAAAATTAAATTTACCTTTCATTTTCACTTGACACGTTGTATTTGCTTCTTTTATTGTACATACATATTGTCCATCATCTTTCATTTTACATTCATATATTGTTAATGTATGAACTTTATCAGCTGTTTTAATAAGTACACCATCAAGAGGACTATGTGTTAAAACTTGTCCATTACGTGTCCATATAGCTAAATTATCTCGTAATGGTTTATTTGTTTCACATTCAAGTACTAATTGTTGTTTTTCTACAACAGTTACGGTCTCATCTAATGGACGAATAAATTCATATGGTAATTCTTTAACAGTTAATTTTCCAGATGTTTTTTCTTGTCGACATACACAACCATATATAGCTGTATCATCTAATTCAAGACGATTTATAATTAAGCGTTGAATTTTATTATCAACTTCAAAACGATAATGATCATTTGGATAAATTTCCATTGTATCTTTATACCAACGACATTCAACATTACGTTTATTAAGTTCACATTCAAGAATACATTGTGACCATTCATCGAATTCAATATCTTTTAATGGACGGATAAATTGAAGTTTTTTCTCTAGACATAAAAAAAAAAAAATTATCAATTTGTATGTCCAAGTACATCAATTTAATAATCTCTAATATACTTAGAAAATTTTTAAATCAAATCTGTTACGTGTCTATCATTGAGAACTGGTCTACGATTTAATTGAAAAAATTTTTACAATGCTCTTTCAAACGCAAAACTGAGAGGAGAAATGAATACAAATCACTCTAACTAGAGGCATATTATGCTTTATTTCTCCAACATATTAGAAAGAAAGCTTTTGAATCGCTTCAAAAGTTTCAATTCATCTATGACGAATATAAATCGATCTGCAGAGTTTAATCGTTTTTCGGAAGTAATTTGGTATGTATATATTTTAACAAGAATAAATCAATCTTCATAACAAACATGAGAACTAAACTTTTATAGAATAGTGTCTATAGGAATTATAAGACGATATATCTACTAGCTCTCAGTTAAAGATTCCAATCAAATAAGCGGACAGAACTGTTCGAGCTGAACATATGCGGGATCAAGTTTTTTTTTGGTCCAGATCTCGATTCCAGTGACCAAGATCGGAATTATTCCCGCACATATCTAATTCGAGTATATCAAATCCTATCATTAGATCTACTCAAACAGTTTATTTAATAGAGCCTAGAATTAAATTTGTCGACTTCTACATCCGATAAGATATTCTAGCAATGACATTTATATGATTTTATTACCTTTAACAGTAGCAATAGCTTTGCTTGTTTTATTATTAATTTCAGCTTGATAGCGTCCTTCATCAGTTAATTGACATTCATCAATAATTAATTTAACAATAGGACCGACTTTTGATGTTTTAATACGTTCATTATCAATAATTAATCGATCACCATTAAATGACCAAATAACTTCATCATCGGGTCGATCTTTTGTCAGAATACATTCTAATATAAGTGGTTCATCTTCAATAACTGTTGTATTTTCTAAACCAATCTCAAATTCAGTTGGAGCATCTATAAAAAAAATTAAAACAGAAAATTGTTGTTTTTTTTTTATATAAAATTCATTTTTGTTTTTCTTTTCGATAAATTACCTTCAACTTGAAGTGTACCAATTGATTTAATATCTTCATTAAATTGACATGTATATTTTCCTGCATGTGTTAATTTTACTGAATTAAAAACTAATGCATGTATACGTCCATGAGTTTCTACTCGAATTTCATCATTTGAAACTAATGCTTGTTGTTCATCATCTTTAAACCATTGTGCAATTTTATTTTCTTTATTTATTTCACAATCAAGATGATAATCAGATGTATTTTCCATAATTGTTGATAGATCTTTTAAAGGACGTGTAAAATATACAGGTAATTCATTGATTTTAATATTTGTATTTGCTTCAATATTAGCTTCGTTTATACGAAATGTATATTTTCCTTGATCATTAAGTTTAAGATCATGTAATTTTAATTGATATTTTTCACCTTGTACACTCATTTTAATACGTTCATTATTTTCAATTGGTGTACCATCTTTCAACCATTCATATTTTAAGAAACTTATTTTATTTAATTCAATATTTAATATTAAATCATCATTTTCAGTTATTATATATTCATCATTTAAACCTTGTACAATAGCTAATGGTAATTCATTAACATGTACTTTACATGATGAATCAACATGTTGTGATGGATATAGACATGTATATGTTCCTTGATCATCCATTTGAATATTTTTTATTATTAAACGATGTACAAGATCATTATGTTCAAGAAATATACGTTGTTCATCCGTAAAAGATGTTAATTGTGTTGAAAAACGATACCATTCAACATGAACCGATTTATTTAATTCACATTCAAGAATTAATTCTGATGAACGTTCTTGTATATCAACATCAGTTAATGGACGAATAAATTCAACAGGAATTTCTAAAGGTAAAAGTTATGTTGTTTAATGATAAAAAACAAATCTAAGAAATATTATTAATATATACATTGCGGAGGATAAATGAGGCACTTTTTTTCGACTAACGAAAGTGCTGAAAGATATTGTTAGAGATTCTACGAAAAAACCTCAAATTTTCCTTTACATTACTAAGATCTTTACTAAGTAATATATGATCAGAGACACCAATTGATATTATTATTCATTGTTAGTGACATAGCCCAATATAGATTGGCAACCATTAAATCAGCAGGTAAGTACACAAATTTTAAAATCTATATCAAGAAAACTTCATTCTCTAAGATTAAAGCTTGTAGTATATATCTACAATATTATTTTGTATCTACCTAATGTTTTAACGATTTCAGTTCCACGTGACAGTCTTTTACTATCATATTAGTTGAGATCGTCTCTTACTTGATTTCGTGTGAATTTTAAAATTATATTATTTGTTTAAAACTTTTTTAAACTTACCTTTAACACTGACAAATGCTGAACTCTTTCTGTCACTTTCTGTAACAACATCATAATTTCCTTCATCATTTGGTGACATATTACTAATAATTAATCGATGAGTTTTTTCTTCTGTTTCAAATCGACATCGATCATCTGGTTTTAATTCTTGATTATCAAAAAACCATTTAACTTGTTTATTAGGTTTTGTCACAATACATTCAAGTGTTAATGTATCATATTCTGTTAATGATTGATTTGATAATGGTTTTTCAAAATCAATTGGCAATTCATTAACTGTTAACGTTGCTTTTGAATTAATTGTTTCATTATAAATACATGAATATTCTCCTGTATCATCAAGTGTTAATGAATGAATTTCTAATTGAAAGTAACGTTGATTTGGTTCACCTTTACGTATAAAACGTGTATCATCTGGTAATTCTGTACCATTTTTAAGCCATTTAACATTTTCAATTGGTTTTGTAAATATACATTCAAATGTTATTTTATCTTTTTCGATACCTATTGTATCAACAAGATGTTTACCTATTTCAATAGGTCTTTCTGTAACAGTTAATTGCATAGATGATTCAATTTCACCAACTTCATTTGTTAATTTAACAGCATACGTTCCTGTATGTTCTAATTTTGTTTCTAATATAATTAAACGATTTTTTTCTATACGATATTCATTTGATGTTGATGATATTATTTCATTATTTCTTGTCCATTCTATTGTTGGTTCAGGAAAACCTTCAGCTTGATATTCAATAGCATATTGTTCAACAAACTCATGACATTGTGCATCTTTTAATTGTTCAATAAAATAAGGTCGAATAAGAACAAGTAATTTCGTACGCATTGTAGCTGAACCAAATTCATTTGTTGCATGACATATGTATTCATCTTCATGTGCAATTTTATTAACTTGTTTTATTAATAATATTGATGCATTTTGATCAGTATCAAATGCAATTGAATAATTTTCATCTTTATCTGATAATGTTTTATCATTTGATGCTCGACTCCTAAAATAATAAAAAGAACAAATTGATTAGAAATATGTTTTTTTTTTCCTTTTATTTACCAAGTAAATTGTGGTAATGGATAAGCATCAATTGAACTTTCAATTCTTGTATCATCACCTTGAATAGCTTTAACTGTTTTACCAAATTCAGATGAAAATTGTGGCGATTTTTCACAAGTTACTTTCACTTTTTTAGATTTAACACTACCACCACCATTTGATAATGTACATGAATATTCACCAATATGTTTTGGCTGTGTTGAAGAAAAACGTAAATGATATATACGTTTATCATTTTCATCAATTAGAGATTCAATTTCACCAGGAATTAATGTTAAATCTTGATTATTAAATGTCCATTTACATTGTGGTTGAGGTTTACCTTCAGCTATTATTATTAATTCACATGGTTCACCTTTTTGAACTGTTTTGCCCTCGAGATCAGTAATGATTGTTGGTTTAATTTCTAGAAAAGTAGAACATTTTTTTTTTCATAAATACTATTTTATTATCATTTAGTTAACATCAATTAAAGAGCTATTTCTTTTCTAACTATATAAATATTATGAATTTAGTTCATTGAAACTATTATTCACACTAGATTTGATTAATCAATGTTATAGGTCAACAATAAATGACCTTGGCGTTTTTCTCTAACAATATCTGTCATCGTCTTGTGTACATGAACAAGTAAAGAATCAAGATTTGAGCTATTTATTGGCTGCTCTCAAAAGAAAGTTAAAGATCCAATTAGATCTTTTCGTTTGCTAGATGCTTAGTAAATTAAAAATTTTCACTTCACCCAGTTGAAAATACTATAAGCGAACACTTCATGAGGCAAAATGTAGCAGAGGCATATATCTTGTCTTATAGAGTACTCATTTTCATTTTATTTATAAGTTTAAGAAATGAGTATCTAAATGAGATAATAAAACTAACGGTATCTTATCACGCATGCGTCTGCTAAAGACTAAATCCCTTCTGTTTACGTTTCAAAATTTGACCTTTATTCTCTTTAATACAAAAACTTAGTAACAAAGTTTAACAGTTGGCGTGATTAAGACACGAGCGGTATATAAGTCTGATATACCGAATAGCAACTCAAGTATCAGATTAAATTCAGTTTCAAACTGAATATTAAAGTTTACATTCAAATGATTGCTTAAATTTTGAATACATTTTCATTCTCCACTTATATTAGCTAATCAATATACTTTTCCCTAATAAATCAAAGTACTTCTTTTTTTTTTAAACGTACCTTTCGGTGTTAAATTCATTTTTCCTTCAGCTTGTCCAACCATATTTGCAACTTGAACTGTATAGCTAGCTTTATCATCAATATCAACATGTTTAAAAACAAGTGCTTGAATACCCGTATCAACTTCATTAATAACTTCAATATTATCATTTGGTAAAGTTAATATTTCACCATTCTTTAACCAAGTTACATTAAATGGTTGTGAACCAGAAAATTTACATTGTATTCTAGCTGATTCTTCAATAATTGGTTGTGCATCTTGTGGTTTACCTTCTAATTTTGGTTTTACTTGTACAAGCAAATTGGCTTGATTTTCAATTGTTTGTTCATCATTTGTAATAACAACACGATATTTACCAATATCAATTAAATCTGTTTTATTGACAGTTAAATTTATTAATGGATATTTTGTTTCAATTTTATATTTCGCTGATGCTTTTATTTCAATATCATTAAAATACCATGTAATTAATGTTGGTTTTGGTAAACCAAAACATTCGCATGAAAATGTTACGGGTTGCCCAACAATTGTAGCAACATCAGAAAGTGTTTTAGTAAATTGTAGATCAGCTTTAACAATTGTATTTACATTCACCTCAGCTTTTCCAGCTTTATTTTTTATTTGTAATGTATAACGTGCTTGATCATCACCATCAGCTTTAGTAATTTTAAATGATTCTTTATTATTTTCTTTATCAGATGTGAATATATAATTTGGATTTTCATTTAATTTAAGTTCTTTACCATTTTTCAACCATGTTATATCAACTTGTGGACGACCTTCAATTTCAAATTGATATTCAATTTCATCACCACGTTTTAAAAGTGTATCATCGATAGTAGCTGGTGATATACTTGGTGGAACTAAAGATATAAAAGAAAAATACAATATTACAAAAAAAAGAAGAAAAATTTATTTAGTTAAATAACATACTTAAACATGAAAGTTTCGCTTTACTTGTAACCTCGCCAAATTCATTATGTATTCGCACATTGTATTCATCTTCATCTTCAACTTGAATATTATGAATTATTAATTGACGATGTTGATCATCGGACCATGTATATTTATCACTTAATTCAATAACTTTGTCATTTCCACGCATCCAAATAATTTCCGGTATTGGATATCCTTGAACATCAACAGTAAATATTGCATCTTGTCCTCGTAATACTTCAAGATCTTTCAATTGTGCTTTTAATGTTGGAGCTGTTGTAACATTTAATTGAATTGAATGTTCAGTTGTACCAATAGCATTTTCTGCACGACATAGGATGGTACCCATATGTTTAGTTGTATCAACTTGAGGTATACGAAGTGTATAAAGACCTTTATCA
>CAJNOP010004589.1:0-10227 GCA_905250075.1 Rotaria sp. Silwood1 | reverse complement strand
ATATTCAAGAAGATATCTTTTACAAGATAAAGCATTAGAAATATTTGTTTCGAATAGAAGTATGAAATTAAATAGATAATTTTTCTTATTTTTTTTTATAAAGTTATACTTTAGGGTATTAAATTTAATAAATAATAACATCATTTTCATTCGAGCAAGAATTGATCCATTCTTATATTCAATATTCTATAATAAATAGAATTTTTTTTTGTTTTTGAATGATTCAATTATAACATTAGATTAGAACCCCGAAATTTATTCAAGCATATCAATTTTGGTAATCAGAAATATAGTAAATCAGATATTTTTGTTTCGCTATGTAATTTTATTGCAAAAAACTAAAAAAACCTTTCGCTTATTGCTATACTCTTCGTATTAAGATCTGTTTTCTATATAAAGTTTTCAAATCGAAAAATAATCTAAGAGATATTTACCTGCAAGATTGAATTATTATTTTGATCTATAGTTTTGTTTTCTTTATTAATGTACTTTTTCAAATTTGTATTTTAGCAAGTGTTATGTTTGCATTTAATGATCATTCAATTGTAAAAAAAGTTGTAAGCTTTTTACCTCAAGTTGGTGTTGGTGGTCGTAATGGTTTACCACAACAACGGTTAGTAAATTATCTTATTCATTATTTTATATACATATATATTCATGTTATTTTGAATCGTATTTAGACGAACATCATTAGCATCATCAAAACAATTATTTCGTTCAGCAAATATGACACAACGATGGCAAAGACGAGAAATTTCAAATTTTGAATATCTTATGTATCTTATAATACGATTGCAGGTATAATTGAACAAACAAAGATTGTATATAAATTTATTAAAAAAAAAATAAATTGCTTTTATTTAGGTCGAATATATCAAGATTAAAATCAATATCCAATATTTCCATGGGTTATAGCTGATTATGAAAGTGAAAAACTTGTTTTAAATTCTCCATCAACTTATCGAGATTTATCAAAAGTATAATTTCGATTATTTTGTTTTTCATTTATTCTTAATTTTTTCTTGTTTTTAGCTTGTTGGTGCATTAAATCCTACAAGAAAATCATTTTTTTATTGAACGTTATAATAATTGGGAATCGGATATAATGCCGCCATTTCATTATGATACACGTTATTCAATAGCTGTATTTACACTTGGTTGGCTTATTCGACTTGTTAGTTCGAATATAATTATATTTAATAAATTCAATAATATTACTGAATTTTTTTTTTCAGGAACCATTCACAACATTTTATTTAAGTTTACAAGAAGGACAATTTGATCATGTTAATCGATTATTTCATTCAATACCATTATCATGGCAAAATTGTCAACGTGATTCATCTGATGTTAAAGAATTAATTTCTGAATTTTTTTCTCTACATGAAATGTTAACAAATTGTAATCATTAGGCATTAGAATCTGAATTTGTTTCATGTCATTTACATTATTGGATTGATTTAATTTTTGGTTATAAACAAAGAGGTTGATTTATAGAAGATTAATAACAATTTTTATATTATTTAAATATTTGATATTTCTTTTTTTTTTTAGGACCTGAAGCTGTTCGTGCTGTTAATCTTGATTCAATAACAAATCCAACAGATCATACTGCTATTGAAACACAAATAAGAAATTTTGGTCAAGCACCAGCACAATTTTTAACTGAATCACATCCAACAAGAAATTCAGCAATGAATTTAGTAAGAAGAAAACAAAAATCATTTTTTTTTGTTTTCTATTCTAGACTCCAATGATGTATAATGTGTAAGTAGTTTTGTTTTTTCAACGAAAAAAAAAAAAACAAAAATTCGATTTTAGTATACCAGAAGATGTATCAATGATAATGAAATTTTCATTAAATGCTCCAATTATTCATGTTTCAGCTAATACAAGTTCAACATTTTCAGTACAAGCTGTTGTTACAATAAATAATAAATATGATTTTTCTATAAATAAATATCATCCAAATTCTGGTACACCAACAACAAATTATCCCGAATCATCACAAACACTAGCACATCAACAAACACAATTACCATTAAGCATGGATTCAGTTTTAGGTATAGTAACTCGTATTATAGTTATGAGGCATTGTACATTGGTGTAGATTCAATCTTAACAGAAGACTTTTTTTTCTTTTCAAAAGTTGTTAAATTTCATAGATACCCAGTTTAATGGTGTACCTACCGAAATCATTGATCCGGGTAAATAACAATAAGAATATCTTCTTTTATTTAGTATCGAATATAAACTTAAATCGTCGTCATTTGGGTGATAATTTCGATGAACGTATTCAACAACGACATCAAAGTTTTGTTGTTACTGGTAATAATCGTTATATAATATCAACTGGTTATTGGAATAAAAGTTTATCGTGTACAAAATACTGATATGGCAGAAATTACACAAGTACTCTGTGGTCATTTTGATATAATTACATGTATGTGTCGTTCGAAAGTAACTATAGCTGGAAATTATTTTCTTGCAACTGGTTCATGTGTTTGTACAGTTTGTATTTGGATATGGAATGGAATAAAAGGTGCAATAGTTGATCGTGAATATCCAAATCAAAGTAATAATTAAATTTTCAAAACAAAATTAAAAAAAAAATCAATAAAATTATGATTTTGTTTATTTGTGGAGAAATCAATCCATCACCAGCAGCAATTTTAACTGGTCATGATAGAGAAATAACATGTTTATGGATATCAGCTGAACTTGGTATTGTTTTAAGTGATAGTGAACAAAGTCTTGTACTTCAACATATACTTAATAGTGATATATTACATTCATTTGAAAATCCATCAAAAATATCTACACCACGTCTATTATCATCATCCAATGATGGTGATATTATTGTTTGTTATGATCGTTCAAAATTATGTTTATATACATTAAATGGAAAATTAATGAGACAAGCAATATTTGAAGATGAAACAATTCAAGTACAACAACAAAAAAAAAATATATATATATGAATAATTATTTTATTATTTTTTGTTAATTTTTTTTGTCTAGTGTATGGTTTTAAATATTGATAGTCAATATACAGTTATTGATAGTGATCGAGGTTTTGTACAAATCATTCGAACACATGATTTACAACCTGTTTATGCTTATCTCCAATGTGATGCTAGTATTCGTTCATTAGCAATAACTCATGATCAAAAGTAAAAATAAGTCCATTAGATCGAGTTTTCTTATTCAGAAAATGCCAATTATTATGGATTTTTGATAATTAAAGAGCTCTTTTTCTTTTCTTGTCGTTGATTGATCCACTTTCATGTCAATGCTAGAATCCGATTTCTATACTTCTAAGAACTAAATATATATATATTTATTTATTTATTTTTGTTTGATTTAGATATATCATGGCAGGTTTTTCTACAGGTTGTTTGATTTTATTTAATGTTAATTTTAATGTTCTTAATCAAGCTCGACGTGATTCTGGAACGCTTACTGCAAATGTTTAATGAAAATGTTTTTGTTTTCTGTTCTTGTTTTCGTAGTCGAATTTTTTTTTTCTTTTTGACTATTAATATTTTAACACTTTTTTTTCTTCTGCGCTTTCATTTGAGGCTTTTTTCTCTTTCTTTCTTATAGACATTTCAAATTCCTTAAGTTTTTATGGTTCTTTATAAAAGAGAAGATCCATGGTTTCAGTTTTTTTTGAAAAGGTGAGAACGGCTGCTATATGTAGTAGTATTTTTTGTTTTTGCTTGATTTATTGGGTGAGAAATAAGAAAGACCCAGTAATATTCATTTTCTTGTTGTTTACCGTATTTATTTAGGTTAATTTGTAACGTGTATGCTAAAATTATGCTTATAAACGGAGTTCACCGCATTCCTTTTTTTTTCTTGTATTACTTAAGCTTTAAAAAAATAATAAAACAATTCAATCACTATTCACCATACTTCGCGCATGAAAAATAAAGAATTATTTGCAATAATCAACTAGTTATCTGTATAATTAGTTTTAGATTATTCTGGTAAAATAACAAGTGAAATAATGATAGCTGCAACTGGTAAGTGAATTGATAAATAGTAAATTATGAGAAAGTTTTCTATCTAGTAATGAAAAACAAAAAAAGAATAGAACTCGAATATGAAGTTTAAATTGTATCAAATGTACTAAAGACATCGTTTTTGTTTCGGATCTGTACAGTTAAAGATTGAATAGTGTAATTTTTCATCCTCTGAATGTTAAAAGTAGTGAACTGACCCCTTCACCAGCAGCAGGCTCTCCTCTAATCGAGAACTGAAATTTCGATTTAGGGTGTGGATGTGGGCGTAACGCATAGCCACGCCCATACTTACACTCAACCACACCCACACCTATATTGAAGTCAATATTGACTAATGTTATTGTTACATATAATAGCTAAACAAGTCTAATAGAAGTTTTATTCTTATAATATTAGATGAATAATAATTAAATAGTGTAGAAATGTAGAGCTTTGATTTTACTATCCGTCTATATGAAAAGATAAGTTATAGAACCGTAAAGACTTTTGACTTCTTTGAAGGTGAACACAAGAAACAATACGTGCTTGTACCAGGTGGTGTTGGTTTTATTGGTAGTCATTGTGTTATTGAATTGGTTACAGCTGGTTATATACCAATTGTAGTAGATAACTAGCGGAGATACCCGATGGTAGTCATGATAATTTTATAATATATACTTGACATATTAGAAAAAGACGTCACCATGATGTCCTATTAATTATTGGAATTCGATATCGCAAAATATGTTCAGATCACTTTCCCTTTTCAACTGATGTTTTCCCCATTTTTAATTTAAAAAAAAATTCTATCCTTTTCAGTGTTCTTTTTGTTTGATCGACTTCTTTTATTACAAAAGACCGTTTACAGAAATACAACTTCGATTGCAACGCTTTTTGATACAGAACCTTCTCGATTTTCGCAACAGGGGCCAAAATAAACAAACTCTTCCCAGTTCCAACTCCTCAGCATGCTACGTTAAGTTGGCCATGAAAAAGGCAAGGGCTCTCTAGATTAATGCCAACCACCTTAAGTAATTACTCTTGAGCCTTGTCGATAGACATCGCGAAGGAAAGACATGCAGCAAATTGAAGACGCTTGAATTCAAACGGTATATCTGTAAGAACCATGAATATTCATGGTACGAATACATGCTCACTCTTTGGGCAGCCTGTCAACATTATTTTTCTTATCGTACATTAGAGATAGAGATTAGAGAATTTCCAATTTTCACAACCTGGGTGACATCACATTCGATTACCTTCCTTTCCTTGCCTGTCGCGCCAATCTACTCTCAATTTTTCTCTCCACTAAAGAGTATATCATGGAAATTTTGATGGCGCTAGTTATTAAGGAAATCAAATGTACAAACAGCAGACAGACAAACATTGTTATTTATAAAAACAGAAGAAGACACTCGCTTCCATACCCTATACCCACATTCAGTGCTTAGATCCTTGAATCGAACTCATTGCCTCTAAAGTCCCTACCTGACTTTTCTCCTAACGACCAAAGATTGATTAGCTAGGTTTCTTAGTAGCCCAATTCCTATTGGTTTCCAAACAACTCATTAGATTTCAAGGCAAATAGACCTCACATTCGAACTCACCATTTCGAAAAACCCCCTGATCCATCAATTCCTTCAAAGTATAAGTGTTCTGGTCTATTTTCTTAAGTACTGAAGTCCTATTAGTTTCCAAACAACCACTCAGGTTTCGAGACAAATGGACCTCAGAGTTGAGCTCACAATCTCTACATCCCCGTGCCCCATCATTTTCTTGGAGGTATAAGAGTTTTGGCCCGTTTTCTCAAGAGCTAAATTCCTATTGGTTTTCGGCCAACCAATCAGATTTAGAGCCAAATGGACCCCAGATTCGAACTCACCGTCCTCGAAAACCCTGCGCCTCATGATTTCCTTCCAAGTATGAAAATTTGGGTCTGTTTTCCTGAGAGCTGAATTCCTATTGGTTTCCAAACAACCAATCAGATTTCGAGGCGAATGGGCTTCAGATTCGAACTCATCGCCTCAAAAAACCCTGTGTCCCATCATTTCCTTCAAAGTATATGTGTTTGGCTCTATTTTTTTAAGAGCTAAATTCCTATTGGTTTCCAAACAACCAATTAGATTTGGAGGGAAATCTATCCCAGATTCGAACTCAGCGCCCTCGAAAACCTCTAGTTCCATGTTTCCTGTGTGTTCATGAAGTGGAACTCAGTTATAGTTCTATAGTACCGAATGTTGCAACCCTATTGGTCGGTTTCATAGATCGCCTGTAGCATGTGTAGGATTCGTTTTTTTTCGGAAAAAAATACATGTCGACCTTCTCCTAGGTGTAAAGACCATTTCTGGAAAGTTTCATAGCATTTGCTCGTACCGTGTCCAAATGCATGAAGAACAAACAAACACACAAACACACAAACAGACATTCTTCTTTATATATATATAGATTTGTTTAGTCGAGAGTGAATAGTTTAAAGATTTTTCTTTTCAATTACTTTATTTCTTTACAGTCGAGATGACCAAAAGACGTCGAGTGACGTATAGCTTAGATGCCTTTTGTAATGCTGTTACTGCTTATCGAAATAAAACTATGACATCTATAGAAGCATCAAAGAAATTTGGTGTTCCAGAAAGCACGATTAGAAAACATAAAGATAATAGATCTAATCGTGTAGGATCAGGTCGACCAAGTGTTTTAAGTGTGGATCAAGAGCAATATTTGGTGGCTTTATTACAGGAGCTTCAATCTATTGGTGTTCGGCTTACACGAGAAATTCTAGCAAAAATTACAGGTGATTTCATACGAATGATAAAGAAAAGTAATAAAGATGTCAGTAAGTGCAGTTTTTGTACTTATGATAATGCTATTTTTGCATAAACATATATTTATATATCGACAACCCAGGTCGACATTGGTTTCAAAATTTTTTCAAACGAAATTCCGATAAATTAAAAATGAAGAAAGAATTGAAATTAGAGAGATCTCGTCGTGATAATTTTACAGAAGAAGTTCGTTCAAATTGGTTCAGTAAATTAAAAGGTATTCTTGATTTAAACAATTTACATGCTCGGCCTGGACAGATTTGAAACTGTGGCGAGTCGGGTTTCTCAGACGAGACACAATGTAAGTTTTCTTTCTTTTTAATACTTAAATTTCTGGTTTTTCTACAGGCAAGTACGTTTGCGTTCCGGCTGACAAAAAGTTTGTTTTCGAACAGCAAGGAGGGACTGGTAAAGCATTTACAACCATACTATTATGTACAAGTGCAAGTGGTGATGTTCTCCCGCCTCTGGTGGTCTATGCCGCCAAGGCTGTAAACACACTTTGGTGTGCTGGTGGTGTTCCGGGTACAACTTATAAATGTTCTGAATCAGGTTGGATATCAGAAGAAATATTTACAGATTGGTTTAAAAATCTTTTTCTGGAACAAACAAAAAACATTGAACGACCATTATTACTAGTTATGGATAATCATCCAGCACATATTAATATTGATGTAATCGAGTTAGCTATAAAAAATCAAGTAATTCTATTGTGTTTGCCCCCACATTGCACACACGCCTTACAACCTTTAGACGTGGTAACATTAAGGTATGGTCGAATTTTTAAACAGTTAGTTAGTATCAAATAAACCTTCATTTTCCAATAGCTCAGCGAAAACTGTTTGGAAGAAAATTGTCTCCAAGTATTTTTGTAAAACCAATCGAAAAACCATAAGGAAAATCGACATGCCCAGTCTTTTTAAACGTTTAATGGATGAAGCATTTACAAAGCAACAATGCGTATCTGACTTTGCTAGATGTGGCTTGTGGCCTTTCGATGGTGAAGTAATGAAGGAGAAAGTAGCAAAACAATGTGATCGATCTTCACTTTCGGCTGCTCTATCAACAAAGTATAGTTTGAAGTACGTAGTAGTCAATTTAATTAATTAGTCATTTTTAGTTCCAATGAAACATTATCAAATAATTTTTCATCAACCACAGTTGTTCAACACTCAATTGATGCATCAGCTAATAACAGCATTTTACAAAGTGAAAATTCTATGAAGTAAATAAAATGTCCTTTACTAATATATGAATTATACTCATTTCTAATACTTAGTGCAATGATCCAAACAGATGCTGAACAAGAGTCCATTTCAAACATTGCAATAATTAAAAATTCAACAATAGCTCCTGATCAATCATTAATAAACTTCGTGCCCACGTGAGTTTTATTCTCTGTTCACTATTATCATTAAATAGTCTGATCGGGTTTGTGGAATGTTGGATTAAATCCTGTCTTCTAATGATGCTACACAAGTTAATCGTTAAACATGGTATTCTTCTTTTCTATTTGCAGTTGTTCGAGCGAGACTATATATAGTAATCTCAATTAGTTATTGAACTAAAGTATTCTTATTTAACAGTTGGTTCATTTCTTAAAGATCGGTACTTTTGAGGAATTATGGATCATTTCGATATTTTTAGGCTTACATCTTGTTCAACAGAAACTATGGCATTCAATTCTTCAAGTAAACTGTTTGTGTCATGGTTTGAATATTCTTATAGATTTATATATTTAGATTATGCATCTTCTCTGATTACTTGTCCATTAACAACTACTGAATTGATCAACAAAGACGAAAATCAGTATGTAATGGAAGTCATACAGAATAGTAAGTGAACATTTTTTATTTTTTAGAGATTGGTTAGATACTGATGGTGTATGGTCAACTCATATTACTGCTCAAATAATTTTACCAGTCGATGATATTGAAGAGTGAGTTTTGCATACGCAGAAAAGAAAAAAAAAGATTTCAAAATAGATTTAGTGAAGGAAAAACTTTTTGTGAACTTACAACAGTACCCATTGAAGCATCACCATTTAGTCCAACGACTGCGGTTAGATCAATAGTAACTAGTTGTCTACAAGAAATGCAGCCGCCTCCACCACCAGTAACCAGCAAGCGAGTTCGATTAGAACGTCGATACGGTGAAGAAATTACTGCTGAAAGTCTTCTTCAAGAATTGAAAGATAAAAAAGCAACTAAAGATGCTAAGGTCAAACAGCCACCAAAAAAACGAAAAAAAATCAAGTAAGAGCATGACTGTTTCTTATAATCAACGAATCTCCTATTTGAATAATTTTAGAATTCAACTTCCACAAACAACGTCAACTCATCATCGTAATTTGTAAAAAAAGCTAAATTCTTCCATATTATTAACTCTTTCATAGACATCTTCAAGTAAACCTTCATTTTTACTGACAACTATCAGTTTTCATTTGTATTTTTTATAGCCTCATTCTATGTATTTTATTACTTACTTAATTCTATTTAGTTTTCTAACTATTGTTTTTGTACAAAACTCTATTTTTTGTGTAACTTTCTATCAGAAAAATCTCATTATCTACCCTTCACATAAAAATAAAAAGATTTAGCCACATGTAAAAATGAAACGATCGTTTTCTTCACATATTTTTCTTTTTGTGAAATCAACTATCTTTTGAACATTATTCAATGCAAACCCTTGTTTTAAAATTGATCAAAAAAGAAAATAAAACTTTGCCAGATATAGTTAAACCGCTGATATATTGTAGAGAAAATTCAGGTGAACAACTTTTGTTCCAGAATAATAGGCTAATTTTGAAATCCGGTAGCATATTTAGGCGAAATTACGTAAAATTATCTAACTTCCATGTATTTTACATAGGCCCGTTCTAATTTGGGGCAACTTTTACATTACCGTTCTAATTATGTGCAGTGCACTTATTTAGAACGTTTTTACATCTAATCAACGAAGCTAGATAAGCGTATATCTAAACAAGAGAAAAAGATATCAGGCTGAACCTTTGTAGACAGATAGAGAAAAATATAAGGAATAACTTTTCTAGCGAACACGTGACTTAATTTTGAAGTTATAAGCAGATATTACACGTTTTTCTCATTATGCCCATTTTTCTATGTATTTCTGCTGGATCGTTCTAATTTGGGGCAAATTTTACATTAGCGTTCTTATTGGGGACATTGCACTTAAATAGAACGATGCCAGTCAAGTTCATTCTACCGCTTATAATCTGGTCATTTTTCAACATTTTTAGAATTTTTTTTCATCAATAGATAGAAAAATATTTTTTCTACTGAGTTGTAAAATTTCAGCTCATTTGCTTATTTTTTCATCGAGATATTAAAGTCGAAACATGATAATAAAAAAGTACCGTTCTAATTAGGGGCATGCGC
>CAJNOP010004588.1:0-10234 GCA_905250075.1 Rotaria sp. Silwood1 | reverse complement strand
TGTGAATCGTTTAGGAAACTAGATGTGACTCTGAGTGTGAATTTCGGTCCATCTTATGTTAACTAACATTAACAGTCATTGGTAGATCCTTTTGTTGGATTCTTGTTGATATCTATCTCTGATTTAACAACAATAGTTGGCCGTGTCCATTTCAAACCCTTCAGTAATTTTGGAGAAAGCGAATATACCTTCACAGCGCATTACAACATGTCATGAATATCTTAGATGCCAATCAACCTCCAGATTAAACAACTGTCGAAAGTAGTCGAGCAGAATTCATTTTACCTTTTCACTTGTCGACATTCTTTCAAGCTCTCCTTGCTAGTAATAATCTGAACGTTTGGGTCTCGTACAAATAGTCTTCGATTTTAATTCAGTTCAATATTTGTTTCTACATCGATTACTAACGATCTTTTCGCGCACTCAGCATTTTTCAGATGTTTCTTAGTTACAAAACACAGAAATTTGTATTTGAAAAAAATTAATAGCTGCGCGAAGTATTATAGTGGTAACTCTAGCATTAGTAGGAGAAAACTTCAGGCATTTAAATCAGTCTCAGTGAAGGGGTAGGTGCTTCGTCATTACATGCTTACCAGATGGATTTTTTCGAGATAATAGTCATTTGAATATAAAGACTAATCTTTTTCAAAATCTTTTCAAAAACTTTATCGAAAAAATAAATTAGACAACCACTCTGAAAACTTTATGTGCTAGTACATATTATATGGCTTCTTCTAGTACGAGGATATATATGCACTGTGATGTCAGAAAGTCACATTAGGTCTCTAACTGTTCTGTTTCTTGCTTTAGTCAAGAACCCCTTAAAATATCCTCAGATACTCCTCGTAACATTCCTAGGAATCGCTCAGGAAACAGCAACCTTCTCTGTGGTGAATATAGAAGTCGACTTGATTTTCTTTTTAAATAATAATTACCGTGGCATTTGTTCTTGTGGTTAGCCTAAATATAAAATACATAACTAAATGTTACAAGTAGTTATCATTCTGCTTGCTCTTATTATTTTTCCAAATAAAAAAGAAGATTAATATTTTTAATACATGTTCACTGTCAATTTACAGTGTCCCAAAAGTTCGACCGAAAAAGAAATTTGAATATTTTTTTAACAGTTTAAGCAATTTTTGTAAGCTTTATGTAGTTTCATTCTATATTTTATGAAGCTTGATTTCATGTAAAATTTGTCTCTAATAACCTGCATGTAAAAAGACTTTTCATAAAACATGTTCAATTTTCTTTCACTTAAATTTTTCAGGAAACAATCAAAAGTAGTCAGCTAGAATGAGAATTTCGTACTCTTTCTGAATATATATTACGAATCTTTTATGAATTAAAGCTAATCCGGTAAGAGCGAATCTTTGATGGGGACCAACAAGAAGGTTTGTACACAAGATAAGTTTTAAAGGTCTAAATAACCATGTTTACTCATTTTTCGGACATTAAGCTCGACTTGAAGGAGTCTATGGGCTTTTTTATTTCAAACTGAATTCTAGAATCAAAAAAACCACACCAATTTCTTCCGAATCAAACTTTTCTCGCTTGATACTACGTAGTCTCACTAAAAACCCTTAGTCCTCCCCACAAAAAGCTTAGTCCCCCCTTAGTCCCCTGTGCAGGGGACTAAAGCCTATAGTACACAAAACCACAAGTACACCCTCACCCTCACTCGCGCGCCCACACCTTCAGTCACCCCCCCTCACTCCTAGACTCACGTTTCAGTTTGAAATCAAGTATTATTTTTATTTGATAAATTCAGACTGAAATTAAATAGCCCATTGTATGACTTGAAGATAATTCAATATCTTTTCGAATGTATCCTTCGAACTTGGTCTTGACTTGTGGCTATTTAGCTACAAACAAATGCCGAAATAAATTAAAAAAAAAGTTGTTTGTGCCACGAAAAATAAGCTTTTTTTGATGATGCGCAATTTTTCAACAGGTTATTTTGGTATAATACTTCCGTTCTACTTTTGTAGAGAATTTCACACTGTAAAAAATCATGGGTTTCAATAAGTAATATCTCAGAACAGTCGAAATCCGAAAAGCAGTTTTCTGAATGTCATTCTGTAAATGAGATTACATTTTTCAAAAGAACCGATTTTTCGAAACTTTTGATGTGTACAATAGAATAGATTTTGATATTTTTCAGCAATATGTGGGTAACGAAATATCTACAAATTAGCGTAGAAGAAGACTTTCCTATAATTAGAATTGAGGCAATTTCAGTCAATGTACAAATATTCAATACATACAAAATTCTGTACAAACGTCGTTTTGGGTCCCCATCGAAGGTTTGCTCTCACTGAATTAATTTTAACTCAGAAAAAAATTTCTGAATATACATTTAGAAACAGCTTGAAATTCTCATTCTAGTTGATTACTTTTTGTTGCCTCATATCTACTTACAAATGTAAGGCACAGAGTTATCGTTTTCGAAAAAATATAAAAGATACCATATAAAATTTCGATGCTATTATTAATCTTATTTTTCATCTGAACTAGATATTTGACCGATGTCTTGTAATAATTGTTGTCTACATGTTTATATAGAAAGCACAGACGCTACAGCACAGAGAACACTCCATCTCTGTGAAATTAAATAGGGTATTCTAGCCTAGGTCTTCCCTTTTACTCGATTCTCTAGTATTTCACTAGAAAAGTTGCTTTTTAAAAATTGCATAATAATTTCAAGTCTTATTGATTTATGATGTCTGATTAATATCGCAATTAGCAGATTAACAAAATTGCCCATGTCGTTCAAATCGATCGAAAACCAGTGGCTAGCCACGCATCTCGTACATATTTTTTGGAACTCTTACAAAATTGTTAGATTTTAATCGAAATCACGTTTTGATTATAATATGACCGCATTGAAGCCACCGGTATCGGTGACACTAGCTATATTCGCTCAGTTCTCGATATTGATTTTTTATTAATGATGGCGCTAAAAAAGTAGCCCTTCGGTAAAACAGGTAATCAATTCAAAAGTGAAAATGATAATTTAGTAGTGAATTTTTTGGAAAATGTATAAAAAAGAATGAGAAAACTGTTCAAATCATCAGTTTTTTAAAGAACCACAGTCAACTGTCAGTTTCGATGAAAACTATACGAGATGGGAATAATAAGATCGAAATAAATTTTATATGATGTTTTTATATACCTTTTCGAAAACAATAGCTGTGTGCCTTATATTTGTAAATAGTTATTTTTATACCTATCAGAAACAAATTTTACAAGGAATAAAACTTTAACGAAATATAGGATGAAACTATACAAAACTCAAAAAAAAATCGCTTCAATTGTTAAAAAAGTATTCAAGTTTCTTTTTCAATCGAACTTTTGCGACAACGTTTAGACTCGAAACAGATCATAAGAAACAACCATGATCGGTGCTTTTATTTGATATCCTTATGCATATACGTCGACACAGAAAATGTCAGTAGTACATGCAGTTTTTCCAAATAAATTAGTAAAGTGAAGTACTGGATCTTATAGAAAAAGATAAACTATAGGGCACTTCAGTATATTTTTCTATGATCCTAACTTGAGATCTACTATTGATGCGAAAACTGACTTTCTCAGCAGGTATAATTCTGATATACCATGCAGTAAGATCTAGAGTTTTTTGCTTATCACAATAAAAATAAATCGAACAGAACTTATCTGAAGGCAAAAGTCTAATCTCCACCGTAAATGCAAAAAAATTTGGAGACAGAAAGAGAGAAACTTCTATACTTTCATTTCACAAAAATGACAATAAAAAACTGAACAAGGATTTTTCCAACAGTTAAGTGTAACGACTAATTCTTTTCATCATAAAGCATGACAGCAAAAGTTTTGAATCAGTAACCTTTACAAGCGTTATATGATAGTTGATTTAAATGACCGAATGATATGGACGCTATTCGAAAACTCTATAAAACCTCATAGAATAGATTCATACATAACAGCAGGATTCTTAAACAGCAAAAAAAGACTGCGTTTTCATTGTTGTATATGAGCTGTTGTCGTCGATTTAATAAAAGCATAAGGTTTTCCGAAGATTCAGCCAAACAGAAAGAAACTAACTGATATATTGTTAATCAAGGCCTCCCGGAAATATAGCTAAAGCAATATTTCGATATTATTCGAAAAGATATATACAGAGGAGAGAAGACTAACTTGCCGATCTAGAAAAACCAAATTGATGAGGTTTTTTTCAGACGTCATAACTTATGTAATGTTCGCCCATTGCAGCCAGAGACACTATCGGTATATTTTAAATCTTACTCGTAGTACCGATAACAGTAAGGAATCAAGCTGTTTCTTGCTAAAACTTGACAAAGTTTTTCGGATGCCAGTTCAAAAATGGCGGCTACCCGAAGAAAATTTTTTCATACGTTTGAAGGTGATTATCTCTTTTCTCTCTATGTACCAATTGATATGGCCTACACGTTTCTCGCCAACCGTTGTCATTGATGTCTATTTATAGACATTATTGAAACGATAAACTCGATCATTTGGTTTTATTGTTGTCTTAATGCTATTGAACAGAGTATCCAACATAATCGCAATTGAAGAAAAGAGGTGAAGAACCAGAAATTGCCATTCACTATTTCACCTCAACTCTTTGAGGTATAGTTTCGTCAAAAAGTTATCAGTTCGTAATATTCAGATTTCGAACAAACATATTTCGCCGAATATGCTCAAACATAGACAAAATCGGACATAGCTTGCATAGACAATATTTGTAGTCTTCTGTAATAAGCCCAAAAAAAATCTCACATTTCCCTACGAAGAAAAACTTTCTACGTTGAAATACTTTAATATACTTTTCTTTCAAAACTAATCTTACTTTGATAACTTTTTTGTAGATGTCGAAAAGAGGACGAAATAACTTCGATATGCCTTTTATATATAGAAATTCTAGGAAAGTTTTACTTCTCCAAGTAACAATTCTAAAAATGGTGATTGTGATGTCTTGATCAAAGTTCGACGGATCGGAAATTCTGCAAGAGACTATTTAAAAAAAATATTGTTAGAAAACATGTTGAAAGTCTTCCATCTGAAAGTATTTATGCAACAGAATTGAAGACAGAAAAAATAATGTGTATTAATTTTGATAAAAATCAGCAAAAAGTAAATAACCGGTAGCTTTGATAACCGTTTTAATATGCTGCAGTATCCGTACAGTGTTTTCATCGTGTATAACTTTATCGTTAGATATCTTGTGCAGGCTTCTCAACATATCAAATACATTTATTTAACAGTTGAAAAATTATTGAGCTGGTACCGAAAAGTTGTATTTTAATACGTATATTGACTGAGTGGATTTAGTAGAAATACTGCAGGAACAGTTTTCTGTAGAAACTCTCCATATTAAGAGATATATTTATACGCTCATGCCAGGCATGTGTTCTTTCTTAACTACTGTCTCCTTGTAGATTGAAATGGCTTCTATGGATAATAACGTTAAATTGGTCAAATACACCCCTCGTAGAACCACTGTTTTTGACAACATAAACGAGGAGCCGAGTTCATTTCCACATCCCCGAAATACAAGAAACGTTCAAAATGATACTATCAATCGAATAAAAAATTACACGTTTCGACAAAATATGTATGAGTTTTTCGTTTCATGTAAAATATCATCGTAGTTGCTCTTTTCTAGGAAATTTTGTTACTGGTCGATGCTGGGTTTCATACCTAGACCTGTCTTTGTGTTGCCTCTGATCACAACTGTAGTTACGATCATAGGTATATTGGTAGTATGTTTAACCGCACCGAAATCTTCAGGTACGTACTTGTTGGTTCGTATTCTTCGTATTCAGCACAATAAAAACTCATAGTTAATTCGGTTATGTTTTACCAGTCTTATGAGTTTTGGTTAAAAAACTTTGAATTGTGATAAAATATTTGATATCGACATGTTCGAAGCAAATCATCAAGCAAGGACAGATTATAAGCATTAAATTGTTTCACTTTTCCCTTTTTAAAGTAACAATGACGAATGCGAACCAATCGAGATGATCATCACTGAAAGATCTAATGCTTTTTCCATAAGCCGCATCCTTTCATTTTACTTATTGGCGGTGACTATCGATTAGAAAAGAATTTCAGAAAGAATCTTCCCAGTACTACTTTGTTCTAAAGAAAGCAGAATAATAAATTTCTCTAAGGTAGAGATTATTGCGTTTTCTATAATTTTTTCTCATGCATCGATAAAACAAGAATTTGACAATCTGATTTTTTTACAATCTGATGTTACACATTGTTACTTGTTGCAGAAAGATTCACCTTATCAAATTCAATGTTCTTGAGTCACTTTTTCTATTACTTTTGGTGGTATTCTTTCAAATCTCTGAATGGAAACAGCAGCTTACACTGGATGCCTCTTTCTCTATCTCATCAACATATTTTGCGATATAGTAGAAGTGCAAAAAAATAACAACAAATATAGGTGATTTTCTCATGGAAAATGACGAGTGGGTATCTTTCCTTCACGGAACACATCTTCTTTAAATTGTCTCACTTTATATTACTTGGAGACGAGAGTAAGTAGTATATGTGTTCCATCTCTATCTTCTTTCGTTCTGCTAGTATGTACGATACAATCATTTTACTTTTGTCTTTCTGTATGGCCTATGTATGTTCTATGTTGTATTCACCAGTAAGCTCTAATATCTTTATGAAATTCTAGCGAAATATTTTCGTTACCACGGTTCAAACCAGTAAAGTTTTGATTGTACATTATAAAGCTGAGAAAAATATTTATCACTAGTTGTGATTGAACAGATCGATAGAAATCATTGATTGCTTACTGTACGAAAAGTAGTAGAGATAAATAGTTGCATGCTTGTCATGCAAAAACTATCTGTAAACATGCGTTGTCCATATGGCGGAATTACTGACAAATACACTAATTATGGTAGGTCGTCTTCATGCATGGTTGGTCAGTCAGTAGACTCACATTTGCATATCGAGCGTCACAATTTTGCTCCTTGTTAATCTGAAGCATTCCTAGAAGACTTTTATTATATTTTGTTTGTTATTCAAAATTACTAATCCCAAATATTGATTGGATCACTAAAGGTATTAAACAACGTAAGAATTTTGATGTCCGTTCAATTTTGCAGCAGGGTGGCACAGCACAGTTTTAAATCAAATTCTACAGTAAATCAGAAGATGAGAACAGACAAGTGGCTTGATTGATGAATTTCCATATTTAACTTTATCTGAATTCGAAGAAACTAGGCGGAGTTCTTTTCAAAGATGATGATTATGAATTGTCTCTGAATAGAGTCATACAATAACTACTAACAACATAGGATAGTAATTGTGATAATGCAAAACAACCTACACTGAACACGAAAAAGGTTTCGTAGGATTGTAATGAATTTGAAACCCTTTTTTGGTTTCGTATAACATTACGAAACCATTAATTTTTGATGATGGTTTCGTAGTGCTATAGGTAATCCCGACAGGTACGTGTAAAGCATCCAGAAAACTGTTTCGTGGGTTCCGTAGTAACATCCAAAATCAAAAATAGGTTTTGAATTTGTTACAAACTGCGAAACCTAAAAGGAGTTTCACGATATGCATGAAACCCTTTTTCAGATTTCGTATAAAACTGTTTTTGCTTTCATTGTAAGATGAATAGTTCTACTGGAGCACACAGTCACTCATCTCATTCTTTTTCATCTATCTTTTAGTTCCAAAGTGCGGTCTCAATTTCAAACCAACGGCTCAAAAGCCAATTGAATATAAGTACGGTCCACGATCTGTGGCCATCGGCGATTTCGACAATGATACAGTTTTGGATATGGTTGTCGCCAATCATATGGCGAACAAAATAGCTGTGTATTTGGGATATGGTGATGGCACTTTTAAAGACCCAACTATGCATTCAACAGGCTCCTACTCTAGTCCTTACATGGTCACCGTTGGTGATTTTAACAATGACCACCGATTGGATATTGCAGTAGCGAATTTCGGCACTAACAATATTGGGATCTTTCATGGATATGGGAACGGTTCTTTCGAAAGTCAAATACAACTTTCAACAGGCTCATCTCGTCCTATAACAATTATTGTTGTTGATTTCAATAATGATTCCATACTTGATATCGCCACTGCCGATCACGGAACTCACAGTGTTAGTATCTTCTATGGATATGGTCATGAAAACTTTTCCCCTCCAGTGACGTATTCAACAGGTTATGATTCTTTTCCATCCTCATTATTTGCTGGAGATTTCAATAACGACAACTATGTAGACCTTGTCGTTGCCAATTATGGCACCAATAATATTGGCATACTTTTTGGAAAAAGCAACAGAACTTTTGAAAAACAAATCACGTTTTCAACTGGACTTGGTTCTCATCCATACTCCGTCGCTGTTGGCCACTTCAATGATGATGGATTTATCGATATAGCTATCGCCAATTCTGGAACTTATGAAATAGGTGTACTCTTAAACAAAGGTAACGGAACTTTTGCTAATCAAACCACCTATTCCATCGAGTCTGCTTTTCCATATGCGATTGACGTCGTAGACTTCAATCAAGATAATCGATTGGACATCGTCGTCACTAATAACGGCCTTGAAAATATAGGTGTACTTCTTGGATATGGAAACGGTCATTTTGAAAATCCAATGATGTATTCAACTCTATCCTATTCTTCGATTTCTGTTGCCATTGGTGATCTCGATAAGGACGATCGATTAGACATTGTCGTTGTCAACAATGATACTGGTAGCATAGATATTCTCCTTCGTTATTTTGAGGGTTTTGAAAATCAAATGAAGTATTCAGCCGGTTCTTCTCCACAAGATGTAGCTGTTGGTGATTTCAACAATGACACTCGACTAGATATCGTTATCGCCAATCAGGATAGCAATGATGTGAGTGTTCTGCTTGGAAATGGAGATGGTTCTTTTGAAAATCAAACAAGGTATTCAGCTGGCTCTCATCCAACCTCTGTAGCTGTTGGTGATTTCAACAATGACACTCGACTAGATATCGTAGTCGTCAATTGGAATAGCAATGATGTGAGTGTTCTTCTTGGAAATGAAGATGGTTCTTTTGAAAATCAAACAAGGTATTGGGCTGGCTCTTATCCAGTATATGTAGTTGTTGGTGATTTCAACAATGACACTCGACTAGATACCGTTGTCGCCAATTCTCGTAGCAATGATGTGAGTGTTCTTCTTGGAAATGGAGATGGTTCTTTTGAAAATCAAACAAGGTATTCAGCTGGCTCTTATCCAGTATCTGTAGTTGTTGGTGATGTCAACAACGACTCTCGACTAGATATCGTTGTCGCCAATTCGTTTAGCAGTGATGTGAGTGTTCTTCTGGGAAATGGAGATGGTTCTTTTGAAAATCAAGCAAAATATTCCACTGGCTTTTCGCCATCATCTGTAGTTGTTGGTGATTTCAATAACGACACTCGACTAGATATCGTTGTCGCCGATAAGGTTAACACAGATGTAAGTGTCCTTCTTGGAAATGGAAATGGTTCTTTTGAAAATCAAATAAGATATTCAGTTGGGGCTGCTCCATATTCTGTAGTTGTTGGTGATTTCAACAACGACACTCTACTAGATATCATTGTCGCCAATTTGTATAGCAATGATGTGAGTATTCTTCTTGGAAATGGAGATGGTTCTTTTGAAAATCAAATAAGGTATTCAGTTGGGTATAGTCCATGTTCTGTAGTTGTTGGTGATTTCAACAACGACACTCGACTAGATATCGTTGTCGCCAATAGCGATAGCAATGATGTGAGTGTTCTGCTGCAATATAACAGAGGAGCACTAGCATATAAAATCTCGTATGCATCTGGCGGTGGATCTAGCCTACAATGCGTAGTGATTGGTGATTTGAACAATGATACTAATCTGGATATCGTCGTAGCTAATTATGGCACTAATAATATCGGTGCCCTTTTTGGATATGGAAATGGCAGTTTTGAAAACCAATTGATGCTCACCACTGGCACAAATTCTCATCCGATTTCCGTCGCGGTTGGGGACTTCAATGGTGACCTCGTAGTGGATATCGCTTTAGTCAATAACGGTACCAAGCATGTAGATATCATGCTTGGAAATGGGCAGGGAAAATTCGCAATGCAAAGAAGTTATGAAATTGCTTTTGATTCAACTCCATTAGTTATGGCTTCTGGTGACTTTAATAATGACAAACGATCTGAGATTAGACTGTATATATATGATGTC
>CAJNOP010004586.1:0-10235 GCA_905250075.1 Rotaria sp. Silwood1 | reverse complement strand
AACTATTAAAAACTCCTATGAAACCAACGACAAAATGACTGCGAATCGTATTTTTAATCTAAAGTATAAAATTTACGGTCAAAATAGTTTTCTTGGATATTTATGAATAGTACAAGTGTAGATGTTTCTAATAAAAAAAGTTTAGTATAAAGATACAAAATATTGATATACAGTCGAAGTCTTTTTAATACATTGTTGAATAACATTTGTTAGTAGATCATTGTATACTTCATTAGTCGCATTCTCTAGTTCAAGTTGTGACTGCTGGATTCTTTTGTCAAATTTTCCGTTTGACAATATTCCATGCTAGGTTAATAGCGCTACATTAGGACTATAACCTGGCCCTTAACGTAATTCAGTATTATATGCTTAACTAGAGAATACAACCAATGAGCCATGCAATGACCTACCAACAAATGTTATTCAACAATGTATTAAAAAGACTTAGATTGTATATCAATACTTTGTATCTTCATATTAAACTTTTATTTGCATTATTAATGTCTACACTTGTACTATTCATATATATCCAAGGAAACTTCTTCTGACCATAAACTCTATATTTTAGATCAAAAATACGATTTGCAGTCATTTTGTCGTTGGTAGTATAGTCGTTAGCCGATTAATATTTTTCTTAGAAAATTGAAAGAAAGATGACAGAAGTGGTTTCAAGTTGTTATATCTGAGAGATAGAGTTGTAATCGATAGGGTTTTTTTCTTACCGGTACCGATACCTGTCTAAACAATCAGACCCGACTGGACCGGCCGGTATACCGCCATGAGTCATTCTTCGTTTCTTTGTCCTTATAACAGTCAACTCAACCCCTGGATTAGTCATATCTCCCTCATAATCATTACAGTAATGATATAAAAGCACTGTTTCACGACTATAGTGCTTTTCACTATTTACTTTCATATGTTTTCTCTTTCCTGGCACCTATCAGTGGACAGAAAATTTCATAGAGCTACAAATTCTATATTAATTTTGTGCTTTGATTAGCTATTCGTCAGACATCGACACTATTTATTAACTGTGTACTTAATCTACCCTTCACACTATATTCGCTTTGTTATCTTTTCTGTCTGTATGGAATATGTGCTAT
Organism: Rotaria sp. Silwood1; assembly: GCA_905250075.1. Taxonomy (NCBI): domain Eukaryota; kingdom Metazoa; phylum Rotifera; class Eurotatoria; order Philodinida; family Philodinidae; genus Rotaria; species Rotaria sp. Silwood1. The sequence goes on along the minus strand of CAJNOP010004586.1, from coordinate 9,132 downwards.
AAATAGTAGGAAATACAAGTAAATCTACAATAAACTACAATGCTAAACAGTTATTCGATTTTGTTTGAATAGCATAATGTCATACCAAAGCAAGCTGAGAAAATATAATAAGGATACTATAACGACTTTTGACTTAATAGAACAGTTTTATGCATATTTCCTCACTGAAATAGTCTTCGGGTGTGGATGCGGATATGGGTGTGGGGTGTGGGTGTGTGTACGGATGTGGGGTGTGGGTGTGGCGTGGATGTGTGGCGTGGATGTGTGAGTAGGGTGTGGGTGTGAGCGTGAAGATCAAGTAATCAACTCTCATATCCACACCCCACACCCCACACCCTCACCTACACCACCCCACACCCACACCCACACCGCGTGACCAGACAAAGGTTCACACTGACATTGGCACCCACACACACGCCCACACCCTCCCCGATCCCTTACCGTTTAATACTGATAAGTTCCGTTTTTGACCCGATTTCATTTAGTATGAAACTCAATGTTGATATCATGTGCTGTTGGAGTCGCACTCCCTGGTAAAACAGTTTTGGCAATCTAGTATAAGATGAATTTTGTTGTTTTTTTGTATCAGACAGATTTACTGATAGTGTAACAGAAGAATAATATGAAGGGATTATGTTGCCTGATATTTGCTTTTCTATTCATATTGATCTAAAAAAGAATCTTATGAGAGATCGCAAAAAATTTATATATCAACAAAGCTCCTAAAGGAGAGTCGCTTCACTGATAGTGAATCGGATTCGAAATCTTGAAGGCCCAACAACAACATCGAAGCACAAGGGAAACAAAAACAAATACAAAGAGCAAACTGTATATAAATCTCATTCATTATTTGTCTCAATTTCATACAAAACATTGGGCATATAAAAAATAACTGACTGATTACAAGTAAGTGACACTTGTTTTGGAGTCTCTAACCATATTCTAACTACAAAAATAACCCATTTAGACACTATATCATTTGTGCATAAAATTAACAGTTTACTTTTATGGAAAAAGAATTCCGGCTGGTATCCAACTCTCCATGATTCGGTTTCGAAAACAAATAAATTCTTTGAGTATTCTTCATCGTCACCAAGATAGCCGTTGAACTTTTCACTGACTTAATGTTACAGGAATCCGCTTTCTTAAGATACTAATTTCTTTGTCTATGAAAACTAGCCACCACAGCCATTAGATACGCTTTAAGAGTATCGATCATAAATTCACTTGTTAACATTGAACACCATCAGGTTTTCGATCAACTTAGTCTTTCATGAAGTTTAGTTTTAATACAAACGAAAGCCCGGAATCAGGTCTATTTCTCTGGTTCAGTGTGTTCAATTGTGTTGAAACTTTTTCCCATTGATTAAAATAAACCAAAGAAAACATTGACATTTGAAACAGTATTTAGATGATAACAAATATTTCTATTCGATCGATTGTAGCTCGATTGAGAAAGCGATAGAATGAGAAGGTGAAATTGGTCTTTAGGAAGCTATTCTAACTAAACATATTTTCTATCTCAAACATCAACGTTGATAGAATCAGGACCAAGTGGCAAACACAGTTTCTGTTCTGCAGACAAAACTATATTATTCTTTAGTAATTTGCATCGTTCGACTCTTCATTTATTCAAGCAGTTTTTTGTATCACCAGTTTAATCGAGAAGAATTGAACATGCTATTGAAACTAGTACGACAGAATACGAGAAAAATTTCAGACATATATAGTCCATGAAAATTGTAAACAAACCCTTTGCTATTTATTACTGAACACTTTATCTATGGAATTGGTTCATATACGAAGAAAGTCCGGAATACACTTCACCTTCTGGTACACATACGTTGAGCGTGGAAAGCACTGTAAAGTATTAAAAAAAATAGTGGGAAAAAAACTAATGGTTGTTTTATATTCTTACGATATTGTGTGCCCATAATGTTGTGACATGCTTACTTTGTATATATCTCGACTTAAGTAAATGATAAAAACTTTAGTTTCTTCAAAAGATGCCTCTTGAAAGATTTTATAAAAAGATGAATAATCAGATAGCTTTTTAACCTATTCTAATTCCTTCTCTTATACTCAAAATAATCAACTTACATTGCACTGTCACTTTTCATCACACTGAAAATGCCACCAAACGTTTTTCTCTGCATATATCTCGACTCGAGAAAATGGTATAGTATTGGATTTTTCAAAAGATGTGCTGTGGAAAGCTCTACTAAACTTTCAGAGACCAAGCCCTAAAACGAATAATAAAAGCTCTCAAAACATTTGTTTTCATGGTGAAAAGTGATACCGTCACGTAAGTTATTTATTTTGAATGTAAGAACAACAATCAGAACAGATGAAAAGGAGTTCGATCATAGAGGTTTTATAGAGCCTTCCTTGATGCATGTCTTGAAAAGCAACTCGAAGTTTTATAATTTGTCTTAGTCGAGATACGTGCGAGATAAAAATGTTGTTATGATGTGGACATCTGATATTGTAGTAATAAAAAAATGTCATTGTTCCTTCTGATAAACTTTTTACACTTTGAACTTCTTTTGATGTTCAATACAAGCGTACTAAAAGATGCGGTGTGTTCTGGGCTTTTTCTCTATATAAACTAGATTAATAGATTAAAAAGAAATTCAAAATAACAAAAAAACTTAGAGTATACTGCTGATTTCTGTAGACCATTTCGTATAACTTTATTGAAAAATTTAGCAAAAATATTCGATAAATCTATTCTATCCTCTCCGAACCCTTCAGATGAAGCCAAGGAAAAAGTGTTCTGCATGCAGCTCTAATGCTTACTATATATAAAATTTGTAGGAAAGATTTTATTTTATTTACTGAAGTATTGTGAGGCTGTTACAATGACTATGTGGGCGTTTTGTGCTTTTGTTTGGTTGGTTTTTGGACAAGTGGCTCACTCACGAGTATCAGATGATGAACGTTTAATGCTTCGTGCACTTTTAGGCAGAGATGAAGTGATAGCTGAACCATTGCTTAACGTTGATGAAGAATCAAAATCAATTAGCAATATTGATGAAAACAATTATGATCGTGATATTCTCAATGATGTGGAACGTCGAGATTTCAATAATGATTTTGAAAAACAAGTATTTGATTTAACGAATGAAGCACGTCAAAAAGGTCGATACTGTGGTGGGCGTTGGCATGGGGCCACAACGCCTCTTAAATGGAACGATCAATTGAAGAACGCTGCAAATAAACATGCCAGAAGTATGCTTGCCTACAACTACTTTTCCCATACAGGTATAGATGGAAGTAGCTTTGTGGATCGAACAGCAGCTGCAGGCTATCCAAGAAATTGTGCCGGCGGCGAAAATATTGCTGGAAATCAAACTCCTCGAGACACAGTCAATGCTTGGCTCAAAAGTTCAGGACACTGCAGCAACATTATGAACAGAGATTTTAAGACAATTGGTGTCGGATATGCTCGAGGTGGTCCTTATGGTGGTTACTGGGTTCAAAAATTTGGCAGATGCTAAATACATGATTGTTTCATCTTTACTACGAACATTCTTACTTCTATCACTTATTACTCTATTTTTTTAGCTAAGCTTAATAACACTTTACATTTATATGTATCCTATTCAAATAAATTAACTGATGCATAACAAAAACAAAGACGACCAATAAGTCTTATAAATCTACATCCTTGCATATTTAGGGTCTAGGTGTGAGCATGGGGATGTCAGGTTGTGTGCGTGGGTGCAAAAACGAAAGAGAAATCTTCCACATACCCACACTCTAGACGTAGCGTAGTTTTTGTTATGACCTGTATCTTCTTCAGATGCAGTCATAAGGGTTTTCCCTCTTTTTTTTTATAAGATTATACATATAAGCTTGTGCTCTGCTTCTTTTCTCTTTTATTAGTCATACACCAATGACTTTCCCTTTCTTTCATATATGTTGGAACTTTCTCATTCGTTCTTCTTTCTTTCACGTTGTCTTATGGATATTTCCCTCCTTTGTTCATTGTTTATTATTACTCTATATATAGCGTTACGTTGTTGTGTGAGAGACATACAAAAATATAGATAGATAAATAAAAAATAAAGTATAGTTGAATAAAGATCTCACAATTGGTGCACTAGCCGATCTTACTAACAATTCAACAACCTAGTAAGAGACCCAGAGTCATATATGGACGAAAAAAAGCATCATACTCGAAGTATGGCACAAACACAAGAATTTCTATCATTAACTGATTCGGAGCGAAAAATCAAAACAGATGACCAAGACAAAAATGGAGAAGAACAAGAAGCTAATCAACAACAGCACAAAATCGTGTCATTGTTGCAAGAGCTATTGGCTAAACAAAATTTGCTTACACAAGATATGGCAACACAACAGATCACTGTTAATAATCTTTCTCAAGCAGTTGAAGCTTTACAAGGAACCAAAATATCATATTCAAATATACCAATAATTAATCCATCTTTAGCACCAACAACAACTTCTGTCTCAGAGGGCTATGGCCAGCTAACGGTCACCTTCGTTTGCGAAGGTTCGAAGTCAAAAGTTTAGAAAACTAAGCCCGTTATTTGAAAGAGTGTAGTTAGTAGTTCATGAAACAGATATTGAAATCTACCCAACACTTTCAATGTTCAGTGACATTGATGGTGTTTGTTCATACTATAAAACTTTTTAAAAAAGATATATTTGACCGTTGCTGATTAAGTGCCAATAGAAACTTGCTAATCGAATAATCGTTTATCAATCTGATATCAATCAACAGCTAACGGTCCATTCTTTCAAAATATGAACAACAGAAAACAACTCAATGGTATAGAAGTAAGATATTGGGTGAATCCATGGGAAACGTACCACTTTATACATGACTTTCTCAGAATTGGCTGAAATTTTCAGAGTTTTTAGAGCTCGATGAGCTGATCATTTTAGTAATAAATTATTATGGGTTTGATTATGGATTAGGGTTGAAATAGGCAAAATACATTTTTCAAAAATTCCGGAAAATCATGGTTAAAGTGAAAAGTTCTCATTTTTGTGAGAACATTTTCTCTTTTATTTCAAAAACAAATTGAAACATTCTATATATATTCTGATAGCCCATGCTCAGTTCTATCGAATCATATATGATTCAAAATGTTTCCATTTTTTAAGAAAAATTTTTAATTGAACCACAAAAAGTTCACTGCAACACAAACTTTATCTTCTAATAAAAAACCTCTTCCGAATTTGGGTGAATTGTGGTCTAGTAGATTTTGTAGAGCGTCAAACGCTCTATCTTGTGGCATATAGAGCTTTGCAGTCGTTTTCTGTTTTCGTGCATTAGATAGCCAAAATGTTTATCTACTGCTGTTTTATGAAAATTTTAGTTCATATTTCTGGTCTTTTCAAAAGAAAAACTCAATAAACTAATCTGAAACTTTATCCTCAAAGGAATCTCACTTATTAGAGTAGTATTTATAAAAAATTTATTGACATTATTTTCTCTTTCATATCATTCTACGATAGTAAAATGTCACAAGTCACGTTTGAACTCTTGATTGTTCAAAGGAGCAGGGTCATTAATCCATGAATTCGGCCCCTTCCTGAAATTGTGTTTTATGTTTTCCAAATAATCGATTGGAATGTCAAAAGTCGATTAATGTTCGAATTAGTGAGTTAGTCTTAGTTATAACTATGCACGAAGGGCCAAAAAAATTTATATTGTCTATTACCTGACCAGTTGTGGTATGCCGTGTTCCCATGAAGTATATTGACTCTGTTAACATCTTAATTTGAGTTAAATACCAAATAAAAGTTTGTTTTTTTTCGCTATCGAATGATATATAATAGTATGAGAAAATACTTTTCTTTCATTGTTTTCTTGAGATGACCTTGTACACCACTATGTGACACTTTATTGGTATTGATGAAAGTCCTATGTTAAGGTACAAAAGAAATACAGATCCAACTTGAGTAAGGTACTATTCGGTAGCCCTTTTGAAGCTCTACAAAACTATGCTATTACAATGAGTTTAGGGTGTGGGGAAGATAGTTAACCCAAAGGCATAGTGCTGTAGGATGCCAAAAATTCAATTTTTTCGGTTATTTCTGATTCATTTTTGCTTGAAATATCCGGCTCTATGTTTGGAAAAATGACATATTTAAAAGCAGCATCAAAAGCTGAGTCGGTCTTTATATGTTAAAAACTGCGCTATCGACTTTCATTTTTCTCGAAAATTTCAACCCTGGTCTCCCTAAGGGATATGCCGAAAGATAAATTCGACAGAGTTCTCATTTTTATTTCTTACATAGCTGCCATTTTGACTTTTTCTAGCTTTTAAACAGTGAACGCCTGCGTTCTCATGTTTAAACTTATGCTTTTCCGATAATTATTTCTTCGAACATCCCTGAAAACCATGGCTGAGTTTCTCAAAAAAAAAATGGAAGTCGATAGCGCAGTTTCAAGTACATATAGACCAACTCCGCTTTTCATGCACATTTCAAATATACGATTTTTTCAAACACCGACCCGAACAGTTTGAGTGAAAATGAATAAAAAAGTGAGAGAAAAAAATGCAATTTCTGGTGTCCTACACGAGTGTACCTTTGTAGACCCTGGACAGTTCCATATCAGTTCCGTTTTTGAGAACTGTTCAAACAGTTCTTTGATACGAACTGATCTGTCCAACCAGTTCTTTTAAAAGAACTGATCTGTGCCTACCAGTCCTTTGATAGGAACTGGTCCGTCCAACCAGTTCTTTGACAGGAACTGATCTGTCCAACCAGTTCTTTGATAGGAACTGATCTGTGCCTACCAGTTCTTTGAAAGGAACTGATCTGTACAACCAGTTCTTTGATAGGAACTGATCTGTTCAACCAGTTCTTTGATAGGAACTGATCTGTCTAGCCAGTTCTTTGATAGGAACTGATCTGTGCCTACCAGTTCTTTGAAAGGAACTGATCTGTTCAACCAGTTCTTTGATAGAAACTGATCTGTAACTAGGGGTGGGAAGTTACCGTTCCCAGACCGTTCCTGGGAACGGTAACAGGAACGAAAAAGTTCTCAGTCACCGGGAACGGTAACTCCCCGTTCGCAGTTACCCGAGAACGCAGGTAACGGTCAGGGGACTACCTAGCATCATCAATCTCATAGCCTTGGTCCTCACGAACAACTATTGGGGGTACCCTTGTGTCGACAAGCCCCACTATTGGAGATACCGTTGGGTCCTCAAATGCTAGTATTAGCAAATACCTTTGGCTCATCAAGTGCTCGTATAGCTGGGTACACTCAGCCCAGGCAGTGCAACTATTACGTGGTACCGTGCGTTCAATCAATGCAAAATTTGCACCAAACCGTTGTGCCGTCAGGATTAATTGCCAGGAAGGGGGTATCCTTGGTCCAACCACCGCAAAAAGTGGCGCGGTAACGTGGGCCCAATCGGTGCAAATTTTGCACCGAACTGTCGTGCCACCAGGTTGAATTGCCAGAAAGGGGGAAGGGGAGTATCCTTGACCCAACCACCACAAAAAGTGGCGCGGTAATGTGGGCCCAACCTATGCAAATTTTGCGCCGAACCTTCATGCCATCAGGTTCAATTGCCAGGAAGGAGGGTAGCCTTGGTCCAACCACTGCCAGAGTTACGCGGCAGCCTTTGCCCAAACAGTACAAGTGTCACGTGGTACCCTTGCCCCAACAATTACTGGTGTTGCCAGGATCCTTGGCCCATGAAGTCTTACTATTGGGGGGCACCCTGCCGTCCTGAAGTCAAAGTATTGGGAGGTACTTTTCGGTCCTCCAGGAGGACCCGAGTATATCCCGTAATGCTAGCACTTGGAGGACCAAGGGTAACCCCGAAACGTAACGGTAACTTCCCACCCCTAGGTGTGAATGCTGAGAGAAGACTTATACGCACAAACACCAACACCCAACCCGACCCACACAAAACCCATCCCAAACCCACACCCGGTTCTCGAAAGAGAACTGGTCACTTTACCCAGTTCTTGAAAAAGAACTGGTGACTTGGCCCAGTTCTTCAAAAAGAACTGGTCACTTTACCCAGTTCTTCAAAAAGAACTGATCACTTTTACCCAGTTCTTCAAAAAGAACTGGTCACAATAAGCAGTTCTCGAAAAAGAACTCATCACTTTATCCAGTTCTCGAAAAAGAACTGATCACTTTATCCAGCTCTTGAAAAAGAACTGGTCACAATAAGCAGTTCTCGAAAAAGAACTGGTCACGGTAGCCAGTTCTTGAAAAAGAACCGGACGCTTAATCCAGTTCTTCGAAAAAGAACTGGTTGCAATAGCCAGTTCTCGAAAAAGAACTGCCGGGTGTGTACAGTTCTTAGAAAAGAACTGCCGGGTGCACACAGTTCTCGTTAAAGAGCTGGTCACTTTAACCAGTTCTGGAAAAAGAACTGGTCACTATACCCAGTTCTTCGAAAATATACAGTTCATAGAACTGGGAACTGTCCTAGGTCTATACCTTTGGTTTGACTATTTTCTCCACAAGTTAAACTGAATGTAGTAGCATAGTTTTGTAGAGCTTCAAATAAGCTATTGAATAGTACTTTATTCAAGTAGGATCTGTATTTCTTTAGTACCTTAATATGGAATTTTCTTATAAATACTCATAAAATGTTGCATAGTAGTGTAATCCTCCCACCCCCTAAAATAAAAAGGCATGGCCTTCTATTACGTTCCAATGAATCGACCTTTTTTCGGTGGCCTTCTATTCAGGATTTTTCGAAGAGCTCTTTCTATGAATACGCTCATGTTTTAGCAAATAAACTCATTCTTTGGTTAAATTGTTGCATTATATACAATAATAATCACATATACATCTAGACTATATATAGCCACAAACAGACTGAAAAATTTAGACTGAAAAATTCAGACAAGTTAAAACTGAATTAACGAATAAATCGTCTAAGAAAGTCGATTTAAGTCAGAATAGATCAGTCAGGTTGCTCAATTCGTTTTATTTTGTCAGTCTTTTTGGAGTCTATAAAATAATATACTCTATATGTACAAAATTGATTGGTATGACGTTATATTATGTCTAGCAAATCAAGCTTTTGGATGTGGCGTTCTATTACGGGTAGCCTTCTATTATAGGGTGGCGTTTTAATTTAGGAGGGGGGGGGGGGGGGGGGGGGGGGGGGG